>JBBPBX010001414.1:0-103300 GCA_038048925.1 Garcialebias charrua
TCGACCAATGCAGTGCCGGAAATGACGACAAAAGTGGGCTGGCCGCATCGGCGTGCGTCCCCACTTCAGCGAATCAGCGCTTTACAGATACGAGACGTGATTGACAGATCACGACTCTCTTTTTATCCAATCACAGCTCATAAACAAACATGTATGACACGTCGCTTTAACGTTAGCTTAGCACAGCAGAGCGCAACTTTATAGACTCTTAATCAACTCAAACGCTTCAAATTAACTCCCCAAAACTCTGAAACGTGGCAATCACATTTAAAACAGGCACAACTTAGCTACGCTCAGTAACCAGCACGTCAACTGTAACACAACACGGACTCTCTCGGAGCCGCGTTCAGGTCGGTTCCGTCCACTTTAAAGGAGCAGAATTCGGTTTCAGAACCACTATCCGACAACGTTCTAACAGTAATATGCTTCTTTGACCTGCTCTAACATGTAAAATACCAGCACAGCAATCTTGTTGATGTTAATAACAGCTTTTCAGGCAATTTGACTCGGCGGTCAACAAAGCTTTGTTCAGGAGTCTGCGTGAACTGGACCAGAACCAGAACCCCCACAGACCACGGGCTGACAAAAACCTCACCTAAAGCTTCCAACAGCGTGTTAAAGAGTTGAACGAATAACAATCTCTCAGCTTCAAATGATAAAAACATGCAGAATCTGCCTGTCTTGAACACTTCCAGCCAAAATTATTATCCTCAGAGTTTAAAACTTGGATCCTATTATGCAAACATGACGTTACAGTTCATGAGAGACCACAGATTTATCAATAAACTTTCAGAAACCGGTACGAGCCACCAGATGAAGTAAACATGAGGGAGCCACCATATTGTGTCTTTAAACACATACGGTGCCACCCAGATGTAAAGGATTTTAGCAGGGGTCAGTATTAAGCTGACCTCTTTATCCTTAATTAATTTACTTATTCAGATTGAATAGTAATTTCACGGATTCTTTTCTTTTTCAGTTTACCCAATATTTCTGTGATCTTTATGATGGATAAATAAATAAAGCCATTAAGTGACAGAGACGTTAACTTAGTTTGATATGTCAAAGACACTACCATTTATTTAAAATAAATCAACTAAATTAACACCGTTACACTTGATTGACATGATTTCACTTTCTTTCAATTTAACACGTCAGCACAGTTAAATTACAACACAACAGACATAAATACTGGATGTTAACATATTTAGTCTGAGGGCTCTATGACTTAAAAATAGTTACCAGCTTAGAAATGGAGATGGAGAAATTTAAGAAGGAGAGGTTAAAGGAGGAAGTTATTTATCTTGAGGGTAACCAGAAATGACACTTTCCATCCGACTTCTGCTAAATCCAGGTACGTTTGTAAACAGCTCTTTACCTTCGACGACGAGTCTGATAAAGAGATGACACCAGCCTTTCAGATGCACAGAGTCCTTCAGGCCCAGCCCGTCCGAGCCGGTCCTCGTTTACGTTTTCAACGTCTCCTGGGATCCGCATCAACCATCAGAAAATATGTCAGCTACTGGCCTCTGACTTCAAGATAACTATTCCAGGAAGGAATAACAAAGTTTGAACTTACGCTCGTTCAAAGTAGACTCATAACAGCATGTTATTAGTCCTTAACTGGATGACGTGTCCTTAGCGTGTGACTGAGTTCATCCAGCTACTTTGGGATGACCTCACATCTTGAAGTTCCCAGCAGACTCCCTGGAACTCTCTCGTTCCTTCAAAACTCTTGCAGCCTCTGAACTATTCAGCTTAGCTTAGAACCTTAAGATAGAACTCTGAAACTTGTCTCTTTCCGATTGGTTCAGAAGAAACAGTCGGGGAGTTCACTTGCCGTTATCACGACCCAAGGTTACAGCCAGCAGCAGAGAGAAATGTTTAGGAAAAAGACAGACGCATAGACTCCAAGAGGTAAAATACTTGGATTAGCGTCTTAACACTTTTAAAACAAATCTGAAAAGCACAGTTTGACATAAAATTCAACTCTGACACCATTATATGGTCAAGTAACACAGTAATACTCCATATTAAAAGAATAACACAGCATAACATATATCATGAAAATGACAAAAGTTATTCTTTTGATTACATTAGAATAAAATCAAAGATAGAAATAGTCTCTTTTGGTGACTATGTTCTCAGATTACAACTAATGGAATGATTTGTAGTAAATGTCTTGCTTTACTGAGAGGTCAGTAAAGGTCATCTCTGGAACAGTTCAAAAATACACAGGTGTATCAAAGTGGACACGGTCATGCCCACTACAGCTGGATTTAAAAATTTGTTTTGCTACGTCTGATGAAACAATACGTGTGCGCACAGTGGGCGGAAACCCTGCATTTCGTTAAAATTTAACGAGATAAACACCTAAAAAAAAAAATTGTTAGCCGACATTATAGTAAAAGTGTGTCTCAGTTTAACTTTTCTTAATAAATGATTAAAATGGTCAAATCAGCTGAATTTAAATAGTTTTGCTACCGCATAAACAAAACGAGCACACGCAGCACCAGACATGCAGTAGCAGCGAACAGACCTGCATGTATTTTAATTTTAGCAGGATAAACACCTAAAAAAAAATTGTTAGCTGACATTTTTGTGAGTGCATCTCAGTTTAACTTTTCTTAATAAATGATAAAAATGGTCAAATCAGCTGAATTTAAATAGTTTTGCTACCACGTAAACAACACGAGTGCGTGCACCCACAAACCAGACCGGCTTTGCAGCGAGCGGAAACCCTGCATTTCGTTTAAATTTAGCAAGAGAAACGCCTAAAAATATATATTTGTTTGCTGACATTATTGTAAGAGTGTGTCTCAGTTTAACTGTTCTTAATAAATGATTAAAATGGTCAAATCAGCTGAATTTAAATAGTTTCGCTACCACGTAAACAACACGAGTGTGTGCACCCACAGACCCGCTTTGCAGCGAGTGGAAACCCTGCATTTCGTTTAAATTTAGCAAGAGAAATGCCTAAAAATATATATTTGTTTGCTGCCATTATTGTAAGTGTGTCTCAGTTTAACTTTTCTTAATAAATGATTAAAATGGTCAAATCAGCTGAATTTAAATAGTTTCGCTACCACATAAACAACACGAGTGTGTGCACCCACAGACCAGACCCGCTTTGCAGCGAGCGGAAACCCTGCATTTCATTTAAATTTAGCAAGAGAAATGCCTAAAAATGTATATTTGTTTGCTGATATTATTGTAAGAGTGTCTCAGTTTAACGTTTCTTAATAAATGATTAAAATGGTCAAATCAGCTGAATTTAAATAGTTTCGCTACCACGTAAACAACACGAGTGTGTGCACCCACAGACCAGACCCGCTTTGCAGCGAGCGGAAACCCTGCATTTCATTTAAATTTAGCAAGAGAAATGCCTAAAAATGTATATTTGTTTGCTGATATTATTGTAAGAGTGTCTCAGTTTAACGTTTCTTAATAAATGATTAAAATGGTCAAATCAGCTGAATTTAAATAGTTTCGCTACCACGTAAACAACACGAGTGCGTGCACCCACAAACCAGACCGGCTTTGCAGCGAGCGGAAACCCTGCATTTCGTTTAAATTTAGCAAGAGAAACGCCTAAAAATATATATTTGTTTGCTGACATTATTGTAAGAGTGTGTCTCAGTTTAACTGTTCTTAATAAATGATTAAAATGGTCAAATCAGCTGAATTTAAATAGTTTCGCTACCACGTAAACAACACGAGTGTGTGCACCCACAGACCCGCTTTGCAGCGAGTGGAAACCCTGCATTTCGTTTAAATTTAGCAAGAGAAATGCCTAAAAATATATATTTGTTTGCTGCCATTATTGTAAGTGTGTCTCAGTTTAACTTTTCTTAATAAATGATTAAAATGGTCAAATCAGCTGAATTTAAATAGTTTCGCTACCACATAAACAACACGAGTGTGTGCACCCACAGACCAGACCCGCTTTGCAGCGAGCGGAAACCCTGCATTTCATTTAAATTTAGCAAGAGAAATGCCTAAAAATGTATATTTGTTTGCTGATATTATTGTAAGAGTGTCTCAGTTTAACGTTTCTTAATAAATGATTAAAATGGTCAAATCAGCTGAATTTAAATAGTTTTGCTACCACGTAAACAACACGAGTGTGTGCACCCACAGACCAGACCCGCTTTGCAGCGAGCGGAAACCCTGCATTTTGTTTAAATTTAGCAAGATAAATGCCTAAAAATATATATTTGTTTGCTGACATTATTGTAAGAGTGTGTCTCAGTTTAACTTTTCTTAATAAAAGCACTTTGACGGTTACAACGACCTAAATAAAGCGGCTTTAAAATTAATACACGCTCACCCGCCGATAAAGATGACAGAAACAGATATTTATTTTACGGTTTTTATTCAAAATCATTGATTTCCTCGTCCTCTGTGTCATTTTCTCTCTTTGTTCTCTCGCTGATGTCTCTTCGATGTCGATGTTGTCTTGTCTCTTCTCCTGCTCACTCTCAGTGATTTGGCGGGGGGTGATGGGTTTTGTCTCAATACACAAATAACAGGATACACCTCCAGGTACAGTCTGCACGTAAACAGACTAGAGGGCTCTTTAGCACCCATAGCGGACGAAACTGGTACTGCCTGTGCCCCTAGCGGCTGATACTGGTACTGCCTGCGCCCCTAGCAGCCGATATTGGTACTGACTGCTCCCCTAGCGGCCAAAAGTGGTACTGCACCATTTATTTATTTATTTTTGCCAAAATGAAAAACGGTCATATCAGAGACAAAAATGGGTCTAAAAATATGGGAAAAAATCCATAAATATGATGCTTCGCCGTGTAAGTCGCAGGACATGCAAATTACTGTATTTTCCGGACTATAGGTTGCAGTTTTTTGCCTAATTTGCATGCCCTGCGACCTATAGAGAGGTGAAACCTGTTTATGGATTTTTTTCCCCATATTTTTAGACCAATTTTTGGCTCAGATATGACCGTTTTTCATTTTGGCAAAAAATGGTGCAGTACCACTTTTGTCCGCTAGGGTACACCGACCGTTCCCACCTCATGTGTCCGAAGGGAGCCTCCACTGGTCGGACACACTCTGTCGCTGCCCGGCCTCCTGCTCTGGAGGTAACTACTGTTAGCTGTGTTTGTTAGCAAGATAAGTCAAGAACCACAGGACAGATTTTTATCAAACTTACAGAAAGTAATCACTGTATGGACATTTACAAGTGACTAGCTTTATGAAATGTTTGAGATTTAAAAAATCAACGTTTTATAGACTTAAACGTGTCGCGTTAGCTTCGGTTATTTTTCTGCTACTATTTGTTTACAGGTACTGTAGTCCCCGACTTACGAGCGAGTTCCGTTCCTGTGAGTTGCTCGTAACACGAAAATTCGTAAGTTGGAACACAAAGCACGTGTTCTCGTAAGTCCGGATTTTCGCTCGTAAGTTGGAACATTTATGCTAGCGCTACTACGAACACTCGTTTTTCATCAAAAACATTCATATTAGTTCATAAACATGGTCGGAAACGTGTTTCCAAACGGTTAGCTAACACACTTTCGTCTAAAAACACAAAAAAGTGCTGTATTTTTTACAAATTTACTTCTCGTTCGCCAGCTCGTAAGTCCGGATGCTCGTAGGTCAGAGCGCTCGTAAGTCGGGGACTACCTGTAAATAGCTCATAAACCACACCACAGATTTTCTTGAAACCTACAGAAAGTAATTATTTGGTGTTCATTTACAAACTGTTAGCTGTTGGAATTGTTTGAGATAAAATTCGTTGTTTTATGGGCAAAAACGTGTCGCGGCTAGCCTCGTTTTATTTCCGTGTATATTTTAGCAAATATGCTCATAAACCACTCTGCGGATTTTCTTTCAGCTTACAGAAAGTAATTATTTGGTATTCATTTACAAACTTTAAGCTGTTGGAGTTATTTGAGATTAAATTTGCTGTTTTATGGGCATAAACGTGTCGCGGCTAGCCTCGTTTTATTTCCGTGTATATTTTAGCAAATAGCTCATAAACCACTCAGCGGATTTTCTTTCAGCTTACAGAAAGTAATTATTTGGTGTTCATTTACAAACTGTTAGCTGTTGGAGTTGTTTGAGATAAAATTCGATTTATTCATAATTTATTTTCACAGCGCACGCGATGGTTTGGAAGACATCAAAGCAAAACAATTTAAATCCAGCAGATTTGACCATTTCGTGAATTTATTAAGGAACGGTTAAGCTCAGGAACCCTTGTGCTATAATGTCAGCTATAATTTTTAGCAAACAAATAATTGTTTTTACCGTGTTAATCTTCTTAAAGCCTTGTTGTGCACTCCTGTGGCAGACATTTGCAGCCGAGCTAAACACTCGGACCACATTTCCGGGTTGTCTCAGCGGTGACGCGTCATGTCAGCGGTGGGTGGCGCGTTACGTCGGCGGTGACGTAGGTGCGTTCTAAATAAAGGTGCAACCCGTTTATGGATTTTTCCAATTTATTGCCAATAATTGGACAAAGCGATCTATATAACGGTGCGACCTTTCAGGCGGAAAATACGGTAGTAAAAAACCTGTGACTAATACGCCGGAAAATACAGTATTTGTTCCTTTTTGTGCAAACATGGGGTTGTAGAAATGTGACTCTATGCCACAATAGTCCTTTTCACAGTAGTCTCAGCACCACCTCTGTTTGCACAAATAGTGGGCATCATAAAATCAGCTTGGTGAAAACAACATTATTGAAAAGAGTAATGTGTTGCACACCCAGGTACACCTCACATTTCTCTCTCTCTCTCATGTACACGCACACACAGCAGTCTGATTCTGTAACACACCTTGGTTCTGGCTTAGAGATGCATCATCAGTGGATCAACTTTAACTCCCTCATTCCGCATCTGTATTATCACACATAACACTGATGCACAGCAAAGGCTTGAGAGTCTTGTGTGAAGGGTACTTGTATCTGAAAGAACATAAATACCAAAATAGGCATAACATTTTCCAGGTTTTTCTTCACTAAAAAAATCATGTTCTTCAGTTAAGTGGTGTTCTTTAGGGAGAGGGATAAGAGCGGAGTCCACACTGTTCAGGTCTCTTGATGGTAATAAGCCATTTCAAATGAAAAGCTCCAAATTACGGTAGCTTCATACTAAAGATTTACTGCTCTAGTAGTGCACAGGTTCCCAAAAGTTCCCAACTGCTAACCCACAAAAAGCAGTGACAGAAATGTGTGACCCTAACTATGCCCATGTAAATACACAGTTACCAAAGGCTAATGACAACCATTGTACTATTTTTAATAATTTATGACCATTTATATATCTTGGAACAATTATACTGAAAACTGTAGTTAGTATTAACTTCTTATTTTAATTTTGTTTTTGAAGGTCACTTGAAGATCTCTTAACTTTCATGACCCAATGTAGAGCCTTGATCACAACCGTTCCTTCAGTGCAACAACCACTGGATTTCCTGGGCTGTTTTGGACCTATCAGTCAGATATACTCCATTCAAATACAATGCATGTGTTACCATACCATACCATACCATACCATTTTATTTATAAAGCACTTTAAACAGGAACAAGTCCACACAAAGTGCTGCAGTGTTTAATGTTTATATGTTTATATTTTCATTTCCATTTTTGGACTCAAACAAAGATCTAACTAACTAACTAAGATTGAACGCTACTCAATGTCCCTCTGCTAAGACAAGTAAATGTCCATCTTTAACTCTTAACCATGTCTAGTACTAAGTCTAGTAAGTCTCCAGATAGATTAATTCAGGTTATTATTTATTCTGATTTTTAAGTATTCACTTTGTCATCAAAATGTGTCATTCTGTAATAGAAAAGTAAACAAATGCAAAGGGAATTTTAATTAAAGATTATTCTAGTGAAGATAATTATTAATCATGAGCCTGTAAGCAGTGATGTTTTTAACCATTTATTGGTATATTAATGAAAAATAATTACAAGAGATTAAACATTTGAAGCTGAGTTAATTTATGCAGTTAGCTCTGAAATGTGTTTTAGGGGATTGCATTAAAAAAATGTTAGATTTGACTCGATATTAGAATGTGTCTCCATGTGCTCTGGTGATTTTTGCTTACTAAATGTAAAAGCAAACACAAGGTGGAAAAGGACAAAAACATATGGCCTTCATTATTCTCTTTGTGAATGCCAGCTAAATCCTGCACAAGGCACATTTTGCAAACCTGTGTCCACATTAATCAATAAAGCTCAGTAACTGAGCCAGCCCTATTATTATTCTCATTCGGGTCCAACTCAACCCAGTCATATAGCCCTAAATTGGTAGTATAGCCACTCACAATGAAGTGCTTTATTATCCTGGTGCAACTGGTCAATAACATTATGCAAAACAAATGGCTAATGAGTACCCAACTATGTTTAAGCCTCTGCCAAATGTGTTTATCATTGTTTGCTGTGGTGCTCTAAGAGCATTTTAGGTGCATTCACTCCTATATTTAGAGGCTGGTAAGACCTTGGTGGTATAATCACAAGTGCACTCCTCTAGGCGAGTACTAAAATTCATCCTTGCATTTGTCTGCAGTGTCTCCTTTGGTTTATTTGACACGATGGTGTCAGATCAGACCAGTTTATGAAAGATGCATATCATGTGTTGGATGTAAACGAGGACTTTGGTCATAGCTTAATGTTAGACTAACATTAGACTAATGAAGATTATTCTAAGTAGATAAATATTTGATCTGTCTGCATCCCCAATTTCAGTTACCAGTACATGATGTCAAGAATGATTTTCTTGCATCCTGTGTCTGCATTCTTCAATGTATTCCATAGAAGTGTCCCATTGTATATGTTGTCTTGTTCTGGTAAGGAGAGATAAAAGCATACAGTACCTCACTGAGTCCCCTTTGCTCCCACTCATAAGATAAGGAGGGTCACATTGGTTGTGTGATTAGCCCAGCAGCTTTTTATCTAAAGTCTGGTTTCTGTTGGGTCTGTTCTCTGCTTGTACTTTAGACCAGTGTTTTTCAACCTTTTTTGAGCCAAGGCACAGTGTTTGCATTGAAAAAATCCCGAGGCACACCACCAACCAAAATTGTAAACATCGATATACTGTATTCGCCTATATTAAATATATAGTCATTCTTATCAAAATGTCTTGAATAGGAATGAAATGAACACAAAAATGTATTTTTATCATGTTTTATATTTCTTATTTCAAATTGCACTTAACATGAAATTGCACTTAACATGCCTTGAAATAAACCTGAACAGTGCCACAACAATGTGGTCTTAAAATTAAAGAGGATGAAATTGCACTTAACATGCCTTCAAATAAACCTGAACAGTGCCACAACAATGTGGTCTTAAAATTAAAGAGGATGAAATTGCACTTAACATGCCTTCAAATACACCTGAACAGTGCCACAACAATATGGTCTTAAAATTAAAGAGGATGAAATTGCACTTAACATGCCTTCAAATACACCTGAACAGTGCCACAACAATATGGTCTTAAAATTAAAGAGGATGAAATTGCACTTAACATGCCTTCAAATACACCTGAACAGTGCCACAACAATATGGTCTTAAAATTAAAGAGGATGAAATTGCACTTAACATGCCTTCAAATACACCTGAACAGTGCTACCATTCTCTCTACATTTTACTCACTTAGTGTGACGCCTGTGCCTGTTTGGATGAACACAAAGCTGATATTCTGGCAGAAGAAAGACACACACGAAGCTCTTCCTCAACAGATCTAAGTCTCTCTCTGCTTTTAGTTTTTATGGCAGTTAGGCTGGAGAAGCTCACTTCACACAGATATGTTGTGGAAAATGGGAGCAATGTCAAAATAGCTTTGTTTGCCAGAAAGGGGAACTCCTTGGCAGCAGTCAACCAAAAGGCAAAAACTATCCAAAGGAAGATCAGCAAAGCTCAGCTTTAAACCATGATTTTGTCTCAGTTCAGTTCTTCCTGCTCCTGTAAAGTCATGTTCCTGCCAACATGCTGAGCTGTATGGGTCCCTAACAAAGTCATAGCATACCTGAACTGATGACTCAAAAGAGATGTAAGCCTCGCTGTACAGTCTCACGTTCACGGATTCTGCCTTCTGATTTCCACTTGGGCCTTCATCTGGGTCCGAATTTTGTCCAGGGACCAGACCAGATTTAGTATTTTTTCTTTTGAAAAAGTTTTCCATCGCTGTTTGTTTGAGAAGGTCCTCACTGTTTGTTTTGCTCACTGCTACAAACACGTCACGTTCATGTGCCGCTACTTCTCTTGTTTTAATGTGCGACGCTATGCTCCATACTGCCACCTATTGCTTGGTAAGGAAATTACATCAGTTAATAAAAAATTCATAATTTACTAATTTTACACGGAACACCAGACAATCTCTCGCGGCACACTGGTGTTCCGCGGCACACTGGTTGAAAAACACTGCTTTAGACAAATGATGTTGCATTTACCAACTTCCAGTTCACATACTAATGATTTGTTTGTTGTAAAGGTCGTGGTCTGAGATTAGGCCAATCTTTCTAAAGCCCCTTTATCATCTTTCCACATCAGTTTTTCAAGATTAAACATTTTCAATCTTTTCAAACTACATTTCTGTCTGTCCTCACATCTTGCTGTGCCTCTGACTTCAGACATCATTAAGAATGGAGGCATTCAGTAAAGTGTTGTGGAAACCGTTTAATTTCACGGACATTTGAAAGAAAAACTGGTGGCATCTATCATAAACCCTTTTGTCTGCGCTGGCATGTCTGTTCCTCCCAGGATATATTAAACTGTCTGGCTGTTTTAGCTGAACTCAATTCAGAGCAATCACTCACTTTCTCTCGCTCACACACACGCACACCCATACAAATAACCACATGTGAACATGCAGATAATATTCAAAGCAGCTGAGTCTTGGCATGCGTGGCCTCTTTGTAAATGTCTTATGTCTTCTCAGGCCTCTGGCTCTGTTTTTAGTTTGCCAATCCTGACTGAATCCTCTGCTTGGCATCACATCTGGGGCACTTTGCTCTGAAGCATGGAGGCATTTTTATGATGTTTAATGACAGTAATCATATGTGTGCAGTGTGAATTAATTTCAGTTCTTTAGAAACGAGTTCTGATTGCAGTTAACTCCCATTTAAATTTTTGGGATACCACACATTTTGATTATTTCCCAGTCCCAAAAAACAAGGCTGGCAATAATTCTGGTGTGTGTTTGTGTGAATGTGTTTGTATTCACATCTACAACTGATTACCTTTTGGAGTCAACCAAATTCAAGATGGCCACCACACTCAGCTGATTGTAAGAGACACATACAGGTATATGGCTCTCAGTCAATGTTTTAGTTATTGAGCCAAAACTTGTTATAGATGAGTCATTGCACAAGATCTTTGCCTAAAACTTTGCTGTTAGCTACTATCAGCCTTGTTGGGGCTGAGATGGTGTAGAGGCAGGGCAGCCGGCTCAGGACCTGAAGGTCCCGGGTTCGATCCCCGGTCACTGCATACCTCGTGTCCCTGGGCAAGACACTTAACCCCGAGTTGCTCCCGGTAGGACTGGCAACGCCTTGCATGGCAGGCTACCGCTACCGGTGTATGAATATGTGTATGAATGGGTGGATGGCTGGTACTGTGAAGCGCTTTGGGGCCCCTCATAGGGGGCTGGAAAGCGCTATATAAGTAAGCTCCATTTGCCATTTACCATTTGTTTTTCTGTTATCAAACTGTGTCATGAACCACTGGATGTATTTTATCAAAATCCAGAAAATATTTATTGAATGTGTTGCGTATCTCCAGCCGAGTAACTTTTAAAGGGAAAAAAAATCAATATGGCTGCTACAGCTAATTTACCTCAGCAACACAAATACCTCAGTCAGTTTCAGAAATATTGAGCTCAAACTTGACGTGGTCATAGTTGTGAGACATTCATAACACATAGTTAGATCTAAAACTACTGCACAATTTTTCTCATAACATGAACAATGGTATTATTTTTTATAATAGTTGTTGACATTTGACACATGAAGCTGCTATTTGCAGTTCTATTAAATCATAAATTTGAATGGATTTTGCAAGCCTGCAGTTTTTCTAGGCCAAGCTACCTGGCTGGTTGCACTACTGACTCTGTGCAATCCTGGATTTTGTCGAAGGCTGCAGGCTCTTTGGCCTGTAATAAATAATGCCAAAACAGTATGTGCTCCTTTGAAATAGGTCTTTATTTTTATTGGTAGTTTCACCCTGCAATGAAACTTGCAGCACTGCAAGTGAAAAAGAGAAAACTGAATGTATTCATTTTATGTCATTCTCTCAGTTCTAACAAAGGAAGCTGTCTCTTTTTGCACGAAAGCAGAGACTGATGTGTAGAAGTGGTCCTCTCCTATATTAAAGGAGAAAGCATGATATAAACACTATCACAAGAAAACAATTTCCCCATCAATAACCCTTGTGTCTATCTTAGATACAGTATTAGGTTTTCTCTTTAAATTTTTGTAACGTGGAGACGTGCATAGTGACTGTAATACAAATGGATTTACAACTCAGTGTTTCATGCTTTAACTGATCAACAGTCACCATTTAACGCCCACTTTGGACTGCTCCGCACATAATAAATGCTGATTTGTGAGGATGCACTTGTAAAGCAAGTCAGACATTTGTCAGACGTGCAGTTGTGAGCTAAGACGTAATGAGTGGGCAGGTCTGTGCTTCATTGAAGCTTTGATTAAACAGTGAACAATGGGTAGCCACTGAAAGGTCTGATTACCACCTGACATGTGCACAGAAATGCCCCATGGTAAAAAAAAAACAACAACAACAAAAGAACAACTTGTATAGACCTTGTCCAACCACATCCAAGGAGTTTGCTACATTTTTGTTGTTTTATTAATGTTTCCTTGTGCACAATCTGAATTTTGATGTTTTTTTCCGAACTATTTGTTAGGCTTCTTTTATTTTCCATCCAATCATCCATCCATTATCTTTTACCCGATTTTTCCTTTTTGGGTTGCGGGGGTGATGACTCGTCATCTGGGAGGGACTCTGAGTAGAGCGGCTGCTTCTCCACATCGAGAGGAGCCAGTTGAGGTGGCTCGGGCATCTGGTTAGGATGTCTTCTGGATGCCTCTCTGGTGAGGTGTTCCAGACATGTCCAACTGGGAGGAGACCCAGGGGAAGACCCAGGACACACTGGAGGGACAATGTTTCTTGGCTGGCCTTGGAACATCTTGGGATTCCCCCAGAGGAACTGGCCCAAGTGGCTGGGGAGAGGGAAGTCTGTGCTTCTCTACTTAAGCTGCTACCCCGACGACCCGACCCTTGATAAGCAGAAGAAACTGGATGGATGGATGCAGGGGGTCACTGGTGCCCATGTCTAACCATCACTCTGCGAGAGGTGGGGTGCACCCTGGACAGGTCTCCAGTCCATCACAGGGACACAGACAAACAAGACAAACAACTATTCACTCACTCGCTCACACCTAGAGACAATTTAGAGTTACCAATCAGCCTAACATGCATGTTTTTGGTCTGTGGAAGGAAACCGGAATACAGTAGTCCCTCGCTACTTCGCGGTTTGTTTATCGCATATTTGCTCTATCGTGGTTTTTCAAAATAAGTTTGGATATGACACACAATTGGCTGACTGATGGATGAGCCACACGATCAGCATGTAATTTTTATTTAAAATAAAATATGTTAAATTATTTAGCACCTACAGCTTTGTGCAGCCCTTATTGCTGCAGGATAAACTTCCAACTGCAAGTTGACCAGCTGATCAGATGTTCAGCATGCAGAGCGGAGAAGTGGGCAGGTTTAAAACGCTTTAATATATATCTATATAAATACTAAAATAAACTACTAGTTACTACTTATACTACTATTCCTACTTTGCAGTGTTTCACTTATCGTGGGTCTTCAGGGTACGGATCCCCCACGATAAAGGAGGGACTACTGTACCAGGAGAAAGCCCGCGCATGCACGGAGAGAGCATGCAAACTCCACCCAGAAAGGCCCCCGGACCGGGATTTGAACCAGGGTAACCTGCTCACTGAGAGGCAGCAGCTCTACCAGTTGTGCCACCATTCTGCCATTTAAAAAAAAGAAAACCCTGCTTCTACTGCTTCAGAGCTACTAAGAAATGACCTCTCCATCTAACTTTTTTTTTCCCACAAGCTCATAGATTTTTTTTTCCAGCAGCAATGTCAAATCGCCATCAAATGCTGATATTAATGCAGTATGAAATTGGCAAGTGGTAAAACATTTGACCTCTTGTTAGAAGTGTTAAGCTTTTAATTGCTTCTGTGATGTATAGCGCCCTGCCAAATGTGCTGAGGTCCTTGTGTAAGTGCATGTATGTCAGTGAAAAATAAGCTTCATCAGACAAGTTGATTGCTTGTTTAAAACCACTTTAGCGCTTGTTCTTGTTGACAGGCCACGTCATAATACAAAAGGTTTTAAAAGTGGGTGGAGGGTCTTTTGAAATTGTCTTTCTTTATGCATAATTTCTTCTTGCAATTATAACCCAAAAATGGTTGAACAGAAATTAGGAGTAAACCAAAAGATCCTCTGCTTAAAGATTTTAGAGTTCAGAGGTTGATAATATAACACGGGCCGAGCAATCTAATCAGGATTCCAGCTGGAGGTAATTCTGTGACCCTGTGAAAATGTGTCCTCTGCCTCATCATCAGGGAGGTTTGGAGAACAAAGACGGATGTAAAAAAAAAAAAAAGGGCTCGTCTGAAACGAAGGTAATTTCTTGGCTCGTCTGAAACAGTACTGTTGATCTAAATTGCTTTGTTCCGATAACATTCACAGAGCATACCTCAGAAATGGATGTGCAACCCACTCTCTAATCAGATATCTGCACCGCAATCAGGAAGTAACTTAATGACCTGTGTTAAATGCCAAACTTTCATTGTTCTTCATCCATTTGCAGTTTGATCACACCCCTTCGAGCCCAAACACCAGTGAAACGGAACAAATCCATTTCACCAGTGACCCTGTCGGGTTTGTGGGATCACACAGAGTTGCAGAGGTTCTGCTGTAGGTTTTTAGGATTGGAGAGGGGATTTTGTTTGTGAAGTCTCAGTGAAATAGACAACTGAATAATGCTCTACAGAAAAAACTGTTTGATCTCTGAAACTCAAGGTTGAAAGATTTAATGAAAGACCGTGAATAATTTAAGTACATCAATAATACATTTTTCATTTCAGCTGGCCTGTGGCCACTCTTTGGGAAGGTAAAAAATAGTTTTTGACAGGTAGTTTATGTTTGTTTCAGTTATTTCTGATGAGACGAGGGCTTCTCCTGTAAATGTGACTCACAAGAGAAAAGATTTGCAATGTTTTCTCTCATCGCTCAAGCAGAACACGAAATAACCCCCCCTCCCCAAAGTACTTGTGTTTAATTTAAGGGATTTTTAAATATTTTAGTTTTAGTGTCTCACCATATTACTTACAACAAACATAATTACTTCTCAGAAAAGATCCAGTGCATGGAAGTGCATGAGCAGACTTGTTTAAAATTGATGGTCGCTGTTGAAATTAAGCGACACAGTGGTACAGTTGGTGGCACGAAAAGGTCGCTGGATCGAATCCTGGCCGAGGGTCTTTCTGGGTAGTTTGCATGTTCTCTACATGCATGCGTGGGTTTTCTCCTAGTACTCCAGTTTCCTCCCACAGGAATGAATTCAGCGGAGAAGAGTTTGACTCAGAAACATGACGTGTGTGGGGGCGAGGAGGTAGGACGTTTGACAGAATTGGGGCTGCTCTATTCACATGGAACCTGTTGTTTCTCTCTAAAATAGTAATTTAATCAAGTGTTTACAAGTGTAGGTAAATGTAGATGTTTAACAACCCGTTAAAATAGGCTACACCAAAATGTAGGAAATGGCATCTACTGTACTTTATTCAAAACTTTAAGGGGGGGGGGGGACCCACAAGCTTCCTCCACTTCCCCCCGCTTCTCACCGGCCCGCCCACTATTTGCGTTCTGGCATTGATCAGTTTACAAATTAGGCCCTGGGCACCAGTGACCCCCGCAACCAGAAAAATAAGTAGCGGATAAAGATGATGGATGGATGGATGTTGAACTTAAACAAGTTTTTTTTTTGTAACCACAGTATTCTGTCAAATGATAAATCTATTAGTAAGGCATGTTTTTTAATCGTTGAAAACTGTTGAAACAAATGTTGCTCACCTTCACTATATCTAGAACATGTACAAGATTTGTGTTTTTCAAACTGTAAAACTTCACCTGTTTCTAGGAACTAGCTTCTAGCAAACAAAGGATATAACATGTCTTTGTAAGTCTCTAAAACTTCTACAACTTTGATAGAAAGTAAGCTGTGTAGACTAGTAAAAAAGGTTTTACAGTTGCTGTATATGAAAAAATCCAATTCTTTTTGTCTTGTGCCCTGTAATAATTTCTTTTTATCCGTGTAATTGAGGCATTTGTTGAAGATTCTAGAACCTCTTCAGTTCAATGCAGAGCAGAGAGGTTTTTAGTCGTTGGTGTCATTGTGTTGGCTGAAAACGAAAAGCCTCGTGTCCTTCATGCCTTGATACTTATGTTCTACACAAAAGTGGTAGCTCTCTGTGCTGTTAAAAGCCCCCCCCCNCCCCTCCAATAGTTACTGCTGCAGAAATGAGAGGGCTGTAGTTACAAAAGAACCAATGGGTCAATATTTGTCTCTCATCTCTGGTGGCTTTTTAGCACCACTTCAGCTGCAGTTCTGCCTAAAAACTGCACAGTCCAGGGATTTACACCGATTCATTTTTAATGACTCTATTTAGCATTCCTTTTATTTATGTGGGGATTTATTAATTTATCATTTTGATCTTACTTTTATTATTCTCTTTTTATGGACTTCAATTATTCTTCTTTACAGACATGGGACTCGGTGTGCAGGAGAAGTCGCAGCTGCAGCCAACAATGGAGTGTGTGGTGTTGGTGTGGCCTATAATGCAAGAATTGGAGGCAAGTGAAAGCATTCCATTTATATTTTTCATTAGCACAATGAGTGATTGCTATATAATTCATTTAAATTTGTTTTATATGAATAAATTAGAAATAATATGCACAATAAGCTTTAAATTTATATTAATTAACACAGAAGGTAATTTCATTCTGCTTGGGTTCATTTAATTTGACTCTTGCGTCATAACGACAGCTTTACTGTAGCTTTATCTTCACATTTTATTAATCACAGTGATAGCTTTTGAAGCCAGTATCCTTAATGGGACTTTATGCACCACAGACAAGCATTTACTGACAGTGGAAGTGTTTGTGTCTGTTCTGCAGAATCTCTGCAGTTGTTTGCAGTAAATGTTCTTTAATTTGGAGCCGCTGAGAGGACCAGCTAATGATGAGCTGTTGCTTCTTTTCTTTTTTTCTTTTTTTCTTTTTTTATAGACTATGTAAATTGTGAATTAACCAAGACTGTAAATAGACGCTCACTTTATAGACCATTCTACTTTAGTTTAATTATGTGACTGTTTATTGAGCATTCACTTTTGTTTTCCTGTTTGTCTTTATTTTTATTATTTGAAGTATCCCTTACGTTTTTCTGCACTTAACTCATTCTGTAGTTTCTTGCCATTTCATATTTCTAAACGTTCAGCTCATTCAGGACATTTCTACTATGGATTTTAGTTTTAGTAGATTTTATGGATTTTATCTGCCATTTTTTTCCCTCATTGAAAATGAATTGAACTCACTTCACGTCCTTCAAACACTTATCTGTTTACAACCTTCTGCTTTCTTCAGCTTATTTGTGCTCATTTTAGCATTCTTCAGCTACTTACAGCTAATTTCAAGTTTTTTTTCTGCTATTGTTGTGTTCCTATCAGCTTCTTTCTGCTAAGTTGAGCTTTTTTGTGCTTCTAATTGCTCATCTCAGTTTTTAATACTCCTTTCAGCTTATTTCAGCCTTTTTTGCCTTTTCAGCCTTTTCAGTTACTGTTTAGCTGTTTTCCTGCTAATTTTTGCTGTTTCAGCTAATACTACATTTTTGTGCTCCTTAACACCTGCCAGACGTCTGCCTCTTTTGTTACTTCTAGCACTAAGCTAGCTCTTTCATGTTTTTTGCTAACACTTTGCCACTTTTGGCTCTAAGCTAGCATTTTCTGCATTTTTGTTGGCATTTAGCTACTTTTGACTCTTCTGTAGTTTTCTTCTATTTGCTAGCATTTTACGACTTCTAACTTTAAGCTAGCATTTTTCTGCTTTTTTGCTAACATTTCACTGCTTTTTGCTCTAAACTAGATTTTTCTTGCTGTTTGCTAGTGTTTCTGCACTCATTCAACTATTTTTGGCTGCATTTTCAACTGTTCGTGTTAAACAAGTAGCGACAGGTTAGCAATCGAAAATTTACTGCTTAGTTTCAGCTTCTTCAGTAGCTTTCCACAAAATCATGTGGCAATAAGCGTTCACACAGCATTTTTACAGGAAATGCTAATTTTTCTAGTTCTAAATATATGCTGTGTTACTGAAAACTTTAACTCAAACATATGGTGTTTGATCACTAACAGTGAAGAGGAAAATGTTGATTTCATAGTATAGTAAACAACAAGGTGAATCTGATTTATTTTAAATCAGCTCCTTGTATGACTCAGCCTGTTTGGCGCTTCAGCCTTTTATTTCAGTAATTAGATTAAAAGCAAGTTCAATTTTTTAAGTGTTTAGCTGAGTTCCTCACGCATCAAAATGCAGGATGCTAAATTTTGGCTGGTGTCAAGAAAAGAGACTTCACACACAGTTCAGTGCTCATTATCAAATTACCTGCCTAAGAGGTTCCTCAGACTCTGAGAGCTGATTCTTGTTTAAAGAGTGATAAACCCGTCAGCAGGCTCTGATCTGCGTGAGAGGATTCATATCAATCAGAAGTTATGCCTAAAAATTGTTTACCAGTAAAATTTAGCATCTTATTGAGTATTCCAAGGTGGCTTTTAGTAACTTTTGTCAACTAGCAATCTGTCAATGCCGCGATGGCTGCCAACAAGGCTCAGTGGAGTCTGTGGAGCCCTGAGCAGTCCCATCCACAGATGTTACTCATAACTCCCCTTCTTTGTCTTCATTACCATTCATCTCCCGACTGAGCCGCATGTTGGCCCTGATCTCATAAATTACTCCTCAGCGAATCTGTTCGCGTCACGGGGTCAGTGGATTGTTTATAAACAGCTGTGATTTCCTGCCAAATGCTCATGGTGTATGTGTGTGTGTGTGTTTACATGTGAGAGAAGTGGTTATATTGGCCCAAATATGTGTGTCCTTGCAGGGTAATGATGATTAGTGATGTGTGTTGAAAACCTAACCCTACATGACTTCCATCTGCACACACACACACACACCTCAGAGTGTCACCTGTGACTCACCGTAGCTGCAGGAAGCTCCCACCACTGCGTCTTAATAAGAAATTGTCAAGCTGCAGGAAGTTGATGGGAATTGTTACGACACTAATCATCATTACTGCTAAAGCTTTTGCATAAAGATCATTGAACAAACATTGCATTTTATGTTTCCCATTAAAAAAAATTACAGGCTGTTCAGTATTCAAGTTCGTGCTTCACCGATTCTCCTACAGAGTAATTACTGCCTTGTCAGCATCCCCTGCCGACTTACTTTGTCTTTAAAAAAAGTCCTAATGTGAACGCCGTTGTTCATAATGTTACCTCTGATGTCCGCGGGTTCTCTCCCAGTACTGTAATGGACTTTATTTGAGGGAGGTGTATTTCATGCCTTTCTGCAGACATTAATGTTCGGAGAAGTGATCTGAGGCTGCCAACTTCAAAGGCGCAGACAGCGCTGCGTTCAGGTGTCATGAAGAGTGACATTTAGTGCTACCCTGTGGACACGCTGCTCTGTTGGAGGTTCTATAAAACCCCAGCTTGTTTCGGTGTGGATGCAGTTTGGTCGGATTTGTCTGCTTATCCCTTCTATATCTCTGTATCATTGTGGGGGGGCAAGAAACAGCCTTCTTTAGTTTACCAAACAGCAGGGCTCTTGTTCATGTGAGGGCGAAACTGTGTTTGTGTCCATTAAAGCAGAATTTACTGGTAACACTTTGTTGACTCGTTCATTAAAACCTGAACGTTGTGAAGTGTTTTTCCAGTAAATTATTTTTGTCTCCTGGTTTCTGGTTTGTTTACTTGATAATTTTGAACATTAGTTCTTAACCATTTCTTTCAACTTGTTTTCCATAGTTCTTTATTTGTCATCTCTTGCTGTTGGATTTTGTTCTCTGTTGTGTCCTTTTTGTTTTTATCTGTCAACACACTCACGTTCATTCTGTCATTCTTCATTCAGAGCTCCAGTTTGGTGACTTTATCTGCTCTGTGCGTTCTGTTCATTTACCAGGAGTTCGCATGCTGGATGGGGAGGTGACAGATGTTGTGGAGGCTCATTCTCTTAGTCTCAACCCCCAGCACATCCACATTTACAGTGCCAGCTGGGGCCCAGAGGACGATGGCAAGTCTCTGGACGGCCCTGCCAAACTGGCCAAGGAAGCTTTTCTCCAAGGAATAACCAAGGTTAGTTAGAAAATATACTCTGACTTTGACAACACCCTTTTTTTGTTGTTGTTGTTATTTTATACTAAAATAATTGCTTCTTTATTAAGCCGTTTCTTTTTAAGTTGAAACCATGACAACAAATACTGATAACTTGGAAATATACGTCTCATAAAATATAGAAACTAATGTAAGCCAGTTGACAGAAAGTACGTTCCGTGATTAGGTTCTAAAAAGTATCAATTTAAGAAGTAAAAATGGAAAGTAGATAATTATTATGGAAATTAGTTCAATATTTGAAAATGTTAAATGGCAAAAAAAATGTATTAATTTTATCTTTAGTACTTTACATCATTAAAGAAGTCTGGGGAAATTAGTGAAATAGCAGAAAAACAGTCAGGCATGCTCTCACACTCACAGTCTGTAAGTCTCGCTTGAAAACCCATTTCTATTCTCTTGCCTTTAATACGGTGTGATTTGCTTTGATCCTCTCTGTACTGTACATTGTTGACCATTTTAATTAGTTTCTGTTGCTATTTTATATCTATATTTTTATTTTATGTTTTCCTGTCCACTGTGCTTTTTGTTTTTATTGTACATCACTTTGGTTGGCCTTGTTGCTGTTTTAAGTGCTCTATAAATAAATTGGTATGATATGGTATTGAATTCTCCATGTACTGTATTTAGGTAGAGGCCAACGCAGTTCTGCTGATGAAAACACTACATGATCTTGGGATTATTTAACAACCACTGTCAGACAGGCTGTCCCTGAATCCACCAAATAATGTTAAAACTCCACCATACTAGCACTTTGAGATTTTTATTAATGAAAAGTGCATTATAAATTGAATTCATTATTATTATTATTATACACAATACATTTAAAACATTAAAGTAAATATTTACTTCTTGGCCCACTAAGAGTCCAGGTACTAAACTGTTCTGTCTTTAAGCTGGATCTGTTGTCCATTGAAATTATTCTTTGACCATTGAAAGAAAACTATGACAAAGGACACATAGGCAGCTGAGCTGCTGAAATGTCTTATTTTAAGCAAGAACGTGACGACATTTGCCTTAAGAATCTGAACATAATGGTCAGTCAGATGAAAAAACAGAAGTGAGGTATTTTTCCTTTTTAAAAGCAAAACTTGCTTGAATAAACAAGATATAAGGATACAGATACAAGAGATTATGAATTTATTCAACAAATTCCTGAATAAAAGATTAGCATAAAATACTAAATCTCATTTTACTAAGAGATAAAAGAACAGAAAAACCTTTTTAACTTCACTGCCCAAACAAACAGATACAGAACCCAGGTCCCTAAATCGATGTTTCTTTAAAAATAACATTTAAAAAAAACTTTGACATAGCACAATTGACACTACAGACTAATTGCATAATTTGTTTAGGGTTTTGGATTTCCATGCATGCACAGTAACTGTTTGGCAGAAGACAAGCAGGACAGGGAACGTATGAAACAACCTGGAGGTGAATAAGTGTTTAGACGGTGAAATCAATAGGTGAATTTGTCAAATGCGTTCTGTCCTGTCACAGTTAAACTTATATTATAAACTACTCTGGACTTTATACAGACTATTGTTTTATAAAACTTTGTCTCAGGGTATATATTAGAGCTGCTAGGCCAATATATTTACTGAAGAACTTTCTGTCAGCTCAGTTTTTACTTATTTTTTTTATTTATTTTTTACTGCACATATCACCCCCTAAGTTTGTAACAAACCTTGATGTGCACCCATGTGCACAGCAGTATTTTGATTGTTTGCATTCATTTGACAATTATTAATACATTTCATGGTCTACTTCAGTACAGTGTTTGGGTGTTTTGCCCACCAGTAACCAAGATAAAACAGAGTGGTCTTTATGTCACAAATGCAATAGGTCTATGTGTAGGCAGTGTAATAATTGCTTGCAAGAACAATATGCCTGACACTTCCTTGTGTTTTTCAAACAAAGCATGATTAAAGGCAATTAGGTCTCACATGACAAATAGTCCCATCACTGAGCCCTTAAACAACGCTGGACAAAAAACAACCAATTATGAACACAAGCTACAAGCTAAATGCACCTCTAAGTGTAGAGGGAGAACTTTTCATGTTTAATCACAGTCGCAGCTGAATGACCATTTGAATATGTTTGTAAAGGCAGCAAGATGATCAGCTGGCATGCTGAGAATGTGACCACGGTTCTAACACACTTGTCCAATAAGTCAGGGAAGGGAAAGGGAGTCCTGAAGGGAAGACTTGTAAAGGAATCCATCCAAACGTGCTTTTAAACAGCCTAATTTGCATTGTGAACTACACATTTATTCAGTGCTGAGGCAGGTGAAGAAGCTGCAGAGGGCTGTGACGTGCAGCATTTGGTCTTCTCGGCTCCCTGAAGCTCACAGGGTGTCATTAAAATAAAAGGTGATGTAACGCGGTAGTAAACATGTTCTATGTTAGTGTTGGCTTTGCGAGGCTCAGAATAAATCAACAGGAAGATGCTTGCTGATCTGTTTTCACCTCATGAAACTCTGGTTTTTCTTTTAAAAAATATAGAAGACCCTTTACAGATGTTTCATCATGTTGCTTACAGCTGGGCTTTATGACTTGCAAAGCATTCTGGTTTTAAAAACGCTAAGTCTGGTCCTCTGGACATTTTTCTACCTGGATTATTGAGCATGCGTCAGGGCATTCTGGTTTTAGTATGGTACATTTTTCACATGGCATTCCATTTTTCTTGGAAACTACCGGTAATCCTCTGTTTTAGATTTAAAATATTAGCAGCAAACAGACACCATTAAGTTCAAGTAATGAATCACATTGAGGGATGCTTAGTCACTTTTTTAACCTAAATGTTAAATAAATAATAATTTTGCTATTTAGCTGTGCTAAAAATAAATGGAGATTGGCATGAAAGCTGCTTAAAGCTCAATAATAATAAAAAAAAGAAATCAAAGTGAAGTTTAAAATGCATGGACCTGTCCTGGAGCAGGAACACTGCAGCACTGGCGAAGAAGGCTCACCAGCGCCTCTACTTTCTCCGCAAGCTGAAAAGGGCTGGAGCTTCAACCTCCATCATGTGCACCTTCTACAGAGGTGCCATAGAAAGTGTCCTGACCAGCTGCATCACTGTGTGGTTTGGTGCATGCACTGCATCCTGCCGCAAGAGCCTCCAGCGCATCGTGAAAGCAGCTGAGAAGATCGTCGGCACCTCCTTGCCCTCACTGCAGGACTTACACAGCAAACGCCTCACTCGGAAAGCCCACCGCATGGCAGGTGATCCCACACACCCACTACACAGCCGCTTTAGACTGCTGCCATCAGGGAGGAGACTGAGGAGTCTCCAGGCTCGTACCAGCAGACTGAGAGACAGCTCTGTTCATCAGGCAGTCAGAATGCTAAACACTCTGCCTGCTCTGCCTCCCCTCCCATTTGAACTGCCTTAACACAAAAAACTTTCTCACACATTACCACTCAACACAAAGTTTTTAACACTGGACTCTGTGTCATCAAACGGGTTATTCACTAAACTCTCGGTCATGTGTTCATTCAGTTTGCACTACTTCTCATATTTGCACTAATGTTTGTATTACATTACTGCCTATAGTCATACTACTGTTTACATTCACTGTTTACATTTATTAATACTGTTTACATTTATTACTACTGCTTTACATTTATTACTACTGTTTACATTTACACTACTTTTATCTACACTACTGCAGATACATATACAGCATTCTCTGACTAGCCTTATCTAAGGATGCCAAATGTGCCTTATGTGCCTCACTGCATATGCCACTTTGCCTCTATACCAACATCAACTACCTCATACATATACTGTGTACATTAACTTATATGCTGCTGTGCCACTCTTTGCAAATGTCAACGCTAGAAACTTCAGTTTATTTTATAGATTTACGTTTTTATACTTTTCATACTACTATGCAAAAACTCAGGACAGTATTACACTTTTATTATTTCATTTTATGCTTATGTTCATTGGGTGTTTGGTGTTTTAGGGGTGTTTGGTGTTTCAGTGTTGGTGTAAATTTTCATACTTTTATACTATTATGAAAAAACTCAGGACAGTGTTACACTTTTTTACTATTTTATGCTTATGTGTATTAAATGTTTTAGTGTTTAGTGTTTAGATGGTTACTGTTGCACCGAGGGACTGAGAGAAACGCAATTTCGGTCCTGTGTATGTCCTGTACATATTGCAGTTCTGACAATAAAGTTGACTTTGACTTTGAAGTTGTTTTGAATAAATATGGAAACGTTGGTCCCCTTGGTGATCCCTGTGCAATTACTTTCTGGAAAGATAAATTATTGAAATGTCTGGTTGGAGAATTGAAATGTTGAATTTGTGCACGAGCTAGTATAGAAGACAAAAATCTACTGGGAGGAGCAGACTTTAGCAGTACCCTCTTAAAGCAAATAAGTGTTTTTAGATATGTCTTTGAAACTAAGTAAACGCATAGAAAAGTTACCCCCGTCAGCAAAAAGAGGCGGTTAAAAAGTTTGGTGTTAAGGTATATTCAAGTATTCTTGTTATATAAGTTAGGACCAGCTCATTTTTCTCTCATGAATCATTTCACGGATGCATGTAATGAATACTGTTTAAGAAGTCCAGTGGAAAAGGACAAACTCGAGGTGATTTTTTATTTTTTATTTTATTGCCAATTAACTTTTTCTTTAAGCTCAAGTAGAAATAGACCTAAAAGATTTCTGGCATATTCCCGAAGTTTAATGCTGCCATCCCTCATGTGTCAGCGTTCTGCATCAAAGGGACCTTAGCATTGCAGCTAAATGATAAAAATTAGATTTAAAAAAAAAAAAATAGAAAAGGAGCAGCAGTCTGATGCAGACGGCAGCGGTAATTGGCATGTAAATGAATGAAACTGCAAATTTTCTGTGCCACAGAATGACTCATATACCACATCCCCAAATGTGATCTGCTCCACATATCACGGTGTGATAGTGAAGAAGAATTGCCTGACAGCGAGACAACAGGACCTGTCTGGTTTACCGTGTGTTCTCCCAGCAGCGAGATAACACTTGGCACTGAAGTGTTCTTCTGCAAACCCACAACAACGGTAGCAACGGGTCATAAATTGAGCCGGACGGTTTAGGAGTGTTGTGTACAGCTTCAGGTTCGATTCAGACAACATCACACACTCAGCAAAAACACATTTATTCCCTCTTCTAAAACAAGATCATTCTGTGAGACAGGGGTGTAAGAATCAATTAGGAAAATTGAACAGATAATCCGTATAAAACACTCTGTACCAGCTCATTTAAAATCCGTCTTTAGGGTCCAATTAAGGTCCCTTTGAAGACTTACGAGCTTAACATTTCACTGATTAAGTGTGCCAGAGAAAACGGCATCACAACAACAGTGATAAGGTTGTAAATATCCCAATAATACAAAGTAAGACAGAAGTGATATATTCTAATGATAGGTTTGTTTTTTTGTTGGCTTGTTTGTGTGTTTTTATTAAAATGTTATGACTCATCATCAATCCCCTTATATTTGCTTTTGATTGATTGTGCTTGTTATTGTATTTTTGTCCTTTGAAAGAAACATGTTATCCAAGCTTTTAGTCTAAACTGCCTTTGGAAGAAGATCGTTTTAGCATTAATCTTTAATATTGTGAAAATGACCCCACTCCAGTCGCTGTGTTCACACATTGAAGGAAGATTTAACTTTAATTGCTCCATTGATTTGGGAGTGACAAGACGTAATAAATAATCAACAGAAAATTAAACTGTAAATTAAGATTTAAAATAGAGAGATGACGGTGTCTGACAAAGGAAAAAAATAGATAATCTTTACAGGAAGAGCCTAAGCCTGTGCAACCTTCACAAAAAGACGCTGAAGGCGTTCTTCAGCCCCTGAAGCTTCTGAGCTGCAGAGCCCGGACAGCAGATGCCCTGATGTCTTCTGTGTTTGTCTTCAGCACAGCCTCAGGGGCAGTCTGCAACAGCTGGTCAGCAGTCTTCAGGCTACAATCGGCAGTATTTTAAGGATGCAGGAAAGTCAGAAAGTGTAGGAAGAAAATGCTTTACCTTCAGTACAGAAACACAAGAGGATGAAACCAAATTTAAAACTAAATTATCTTCAATATGATGGCTTTTGTTTTGTACCGAGTAAAAGCAATCCATTGATTTCTGGGCTCTCTTGCAAATAAAGACGTATTAATTCAATCAGCTGGAGACAAGTGCACGAAACAAGTGTTTGCATGGCTCGCAACAACTACAGCTATTGAATCATAGTGGTGTTTCTGAGACAACGTAGGCTTTTGGTACAGAAGTGATTGGTGAAAATCCATCTGACATGTGGTAACCCTCCCACAGGATCATAACCTGTTGTTGACAACTGACAATGGATGTTGCATGTGAAACAGGCATGCGTGTGTTTGTATTTTTACTGTCAAACATCATCTCGTCATTTATTTGCCCACAAATTCAGTTTGAATAATTATGGTAATTACATTTGCTGTCTGATGTCCCTCCCGACACAGTGATGTATTAACAAGATCTGTGGTCACAGCGGTTCAGTGTTTCTGAAAGAAAGTGCGTAAATAAGTCGTCTAAGCAGTGAGACGAACATCTTTGTCAAAAGCGGGTCCTCACGCATCAGTGAGCATCGGTCAGACTCTTTCTCTGCTTCATCTGGTCTTACGTGAAGATATTCATGTTATTGCACAGGGACGCAGCGGACTGGGCTCTATTTTTGTCTGGGCCTCGGGCAACGGTGGCCGAGAACAGGACAGCTGCAACTGTGACGGCTACACCAACAGCATTTACACCCTGTCCATCAGCAGCACCACGGAGTCGGGCAACGTGCCGTGGTACAGCGAGCCCTGCTCCTCTACTCTCGCCACCACATTCAGCTCTGGAAACCCAGGAGAGAAACAGATAGTGAGTGCAGACATTCTCAAAACTTATAAAACTGCTGTTGATCTACAAGATCGCAACTGTATTTTTACACACTGTGCAGTATGTCAAAGAGTACAAAACGTCTGTAGTTGTACATCGTTATAGCTTTTTCTAGTGTATCGTTAAATTAGTCTTTTGTCTGTCATGTCAAAAATAAGCATCAAAGTATCAAAGTGTGTGATGTGTGCAACAAGGGAAGCGGACATACACCGAAAATTGCCTCATGCCTCTTCTAAGTTGGTTGTCAGCTGATGAAAGCCTCGCCTCAGGGACACAAAAAACACAAAACAACCATGAATCTGCTGTTCTGAAGGAAATACACCAGAGCAATGCTGCAGGCAAACAAATTCACTTCATCAAAGCAAGTCGAATTTTATTTGTTTTTGTTTTTATAATAAAGCAGCACTAAATTCATATTGTTGCTGTAGCAGTAGAAGGCGGTTACTGTATTTGTAAGAATATTGATTTCATCCCATTTCGTCTTTGTTCAACACTAGTACCAGTACTTGCAATCACTGTGAGGTTTTGTGATGATTGCTACAGTTAAAGTCCAGGATTTGTGGAAAAAAAATCAGCATGAATTCAGAAATAGATGATTTAGTGTAGAGATTTTGACCCGATGTCTCTTGAGAAAACAGATGTTTGCAGCTGGAAGCTGTAGGAAACCCTCTTTAAATAAATACCACTTTCTCTAATTAAGCAGAGTTGCTCTGGTGGACCTCTGCTGTTTTAAAATGTGGTATCTGAACATGGGAATAATAACATGTTGCTTTCTAAAATTAATGCATTACCATTAAGATACTGAAAACATACCAACATTCACTAATTGCTTGTTTTTTTTGTTTTGTTTTTTTGTTTGTTTGTTTGTTTTACCAGAATAAAAGGCAATTAAAACGTTTAAAAATTGGAAAACTTAGATTCTCCAATAACATCAATATGAAACAAAGTGCTTTAGCAGTTATTTCCAAACGGAAAACACATTATAATAATAATAATATTAATAATAATATCAAATAATAATAATAATAATGTCCTTTTTTGTCATCTGTGTATGTTTCCCATACACAGACGAAATTAGACTCTGCATTTAACCCAACCACCACCAGGTGGTGCAGTGAGCAGCCATAGAAAGCACCCGGGGAGCTGGAGAATTAGGTGTGCACTCATAGACACCCCAAGGAGTGTAGTGGCCGGGGCGCGAACCCGCGTCCTTCGGGTCCCAAGTCGGAAGCCCTGCCACTACACCATCTTGGCTCCATAAATACTACTAGACTGTAGCTAATATTCATTTGAACATTTTAGCTATTCTCTTCTTAAATTGCACAGTAGTCCCTCACTACTTTGCAGTTCGTTTATCGCGGCTTTGCTCTATCGCGGTTTTTCAAAATAAAATTGGACATGACACACAATTGGCTGATTGATGGATGAGCCGCACGATCGGCATTGATTTTAATTTAAAATAAATTATTTTAAATTATTTAGCACCTGCTGCACATTTGTTTAGCCCACACTGCAGGATAAACTTCCTGCTGCAGCTGTTCAGCGTGCAGAGCGGAGAAGTGGGTGTGGCCAAGAGCACTTGCAGAACGCAAAGAGCAGAGGTGGCAGGGAGCTGAAATCATGAGGTTCTGTGCTCTTTTAGAGCGTTTAGAAACATTTAGAATATTGCAAGAGTGTGAGAAGGGTTTAAAACACTTTAATATATAAATACTAAAATAAACTACAACTTACTACTGTACTTGTAATACTATTTCTACTTTGCAGTTTTTCACTTATTGCGGGGCTTCAGTGTACGGATCCCCGCGATAAATAAGGGACTACTGTATTCCTTTTATAAATTCTCAAAATACATAAAAAAATTAAGAATAAATAAACTTTATTGAGCAGTCTAAATCAAACCTCTACACGTATAAACAAATCCAAAAATCACAGCAACACATAAAAAACAAACTTTTTTTATTACTTATAAACCACTTTGTTATGAGAGCATTAAATAGATGTGAACTAAAAGCCAGCTCTGTTCAGACGCCTCCTCTCCCCTTTTGTTTACAACTCTGACACTCGGACATGTTTAGCTGGAAATCATTAGCACCCCAATCTGTCAGGGCATGAAGTTGCAAACGGAGGCTGCATCCCTAACCTTCACAGCCAGCCTTGCTTTGGGCCCCTCTGTCATCTCTGATGTGTCCTCATCATGACCCAGACAGGCCTCATTAGCTTCCCGACACTGACAGGCAGCAGGAGCAGAGACGTACACGGAGAACTAACATCCTCCGTCTCAACACCATCTGACCCGGTTGGGACGACTTGGCTGACTTTCACTGTCCTGCTTGTGACCCTTTGGCAGGCGTCCACAGACCTGAGGCTGAAACTACCAAAGATTCCCCCCTCCTCATTCTTCTTCCTGCTCAGATAGCTGCAGGGAAAGCTCACATTTGTCTTCTGTCTTAAGACGCAGCCCTTCTCTGCATGAAATAGTGTTCAAATGGAAAACTCAATGTATCATATTAACTGCATGTCTCCTTCTGTATTTATGTCCAGTTCTGTCTTCTTTCCTTGTCTTGTAGGTGACCACAGACCTGAGGCAGAAATGCACTGATTCTCACACAGGGACATCTGCTTCTGCCCCGCTGGCTGCTGGGATCATCGCTCTGGCTCTGGAGGCAAAGTGAGTGGGAATGACACTTTTAACAATTTGACTTTTTTATTTATTTATTGGATTTATGTCAATAAAGCACTTTTCTATAATAAATGAAACTGTTGTTTTTTAATTACAGGTTGTTTTTTTTTCAACCAATGTCAAGTTATCCCTCACAACCATTTAAAAGTTGGAATGTATTTTTTTTTTAAACTATCAATATTGTAATATTTATTATCGTGCTTCACTGTGCGCTCCTGGGAGGTGCACGCACTCACGTCTGAAAATATACAGACACCTCTGGGAAACAACGTTGGACTAAATCCCTGCAGAAATTCTTTCTACAGCAAATCAAGCTTTTGATAATCACACAATTAGCAAGATAAATCAGCAGCTGCAGCCCAAACAGATATTTGAATACCTGTAGGGCTGGCAGTGAAGATTTCTTACTCCAGAACCGCTCTCATTATCGCTCGCACAGGACTCCAGGTGTCTACGATTCTGTGAGCTTCTCTAATGTGTTCCCATCATTTAGGTATCTTCGTTTGCTGTCTCGCATGTGTTAAGTCTGCCTCATCAGTCAGCTTTGCTCCACTTTGCATAATTTTCATGTCCATATTAGTTATGACAGGTGTCAAATCCCGTCCTGCAGTGCTTTACAGTGCAGGTATGTATCCCCGGCCTCCTCAGCTTATCTCAGCTCTGTCAGCTCTGATATCATAAGAGATGGGCAGTAACTAGCAGAGCTCAGGTTTTCACAGTAGACTATCTGTTATCAGTCGGTATTTTTCAGCGAGCAGCATCTCAGCAGGCACCTATCCTGACAGGCAGCAGTAATACAGCAGCTAGTTTATCAGACGGTGAGATTACAGTGAAACTCACAGAGATGGATTTGTTTACATGTAATAGGTAAGAGGCTAGCCTGTATAAATAAAGGTTGAATGAATGAAAAAAAAAGGTTTTGACTTTTTGCTGTTTTTTACCATTCTGTCATTCCCCCCCCTCCCCCTCACTCTTGGCTGATGTGACATCGAGTGGATCGGTGGAATCTTGTGCATTAATAACACATGAGGGGATGTGAGACGAGAATGCGGAGGGGGGCGGAGGTGATGCGCCTCGATGAAATTCTGCATTTCTATTTCCATCGACTGGTGTTGCGCTCTCTGTGGTTCGTGGTTTGATTATTTAAGCCCACTGAATAATTTTTCTAGCAGCGTCATAACAACATGATCACACTAAAGAACAGCTTGAGGTGACTTAAGTGCTATACAAAGTGTGAACATAGTGGTCACAGAGTATTATCAATGAGTATAAAGTGCAATACAACTTTTTTTTAATAAATGGGTTGTACAATAAAAGCAATATATTCTGTTCGACTAGGACTAAAACCCAGTTAAACTACAGCAGTGATTTAAAATGATCAAAGCGCTGTGCAGTTCTAATAATCAAAGATGGGCAACTCCACAATTTAGGTGTCACTACAGAAGAGGTTCTGCCGCCTCCTGTTTTTTGATCCTATATCAGAGAGAAGTTAATATGTGGACCTTTCTGGTTTGAGGATGAGCGTGCAAACGTTTGGATAAAAATCTGGTGTCATATCATGAGGACTCTTAAAAACAAGAAATACAGTTTTAAACTGGATCCTAAATTCTGTCTCAGTCATGTAACAGTAGTTAGACCCTAGTTTGAAAAAGTTTGTCAGGATGACAGGGGCATTGTCCTCCAGTGGAGAGTTGGGGGTTCGATTCCACCAGCAGTCACTTGCTGAAGTGTTCTTAGGTAAGACACTGAACCCCTCATTGCCTCTGATGTGTGTCCTATCAGTGTATGCATGTGATAAAGCACTGATTATTATTTGTAGAGATCTAAAAGAGTGCTGTATAAATGGGTAAATGAGGGCACAGATTGTGTTGTAAAGCGCTTTGAGTATCTTGATAAGGTGATGTGATATATAAGTACAGTCCATTTACAACAGAGCCAATTGCTATGAAAGTCCAAGGCACAGTGAAAAATCACACAAAGGTTCCTGGTAAATGGGTGACACCAAGAATGCAATAGAGAATAAACAAAATTGTAGGAGTTTACATTATCAAAAAAAATAGGCCTGTGGTAGCTCTGTAGTCAGTGCCGTGGTCTTGTAATCCTGAGGTTGCAGGTTCAAGCCCAGCTTGCGTCAGGAAGGGCATTCGGCGTAAAACAAATTGCCAAATCTTTCATACTTTTTTGCACGCTGTGGCAACCCTTGAAGAAGGAAGCAGCCAAAAACAAACTTACTTACATTATGAAAAGCTGTTTTTGTTTAGGTCTATACGTTTATGAAAGTTCATGTTTGTAAATCTTGTAGACACTTAAATAACGCCTGAACAGAAGCAGGCCTGGTCCTTAGTTAAAAAGTAAGAACTTTTTTTTTTCCGGCTGCTCCCTTCTTCAGGAAAATAGGAACTTTTTTGGCAATTTGGCAAGTTTTCGCAACCGGAGCTTGAACTCACAACCTCAGGATTACAAGACCTCCACACTGAGCAAATAGATTGGAAGATGATAAGAAAAATGCTTGGAATGGGTTCTAAAACTGAGCCTTGAGGGACCTCACAACTAAGTGAGACACGGTTAAAGAGTTTAATGGGAAGAAGAAGAAAAAAAACTCCTCTGAAGGGCTGACTGGAGTGATTCAAAAGCTGCACCTTTTATGCTAATGCAAACTCTCAACTGAGTCTCTTGATAAATTCTAATGAGGAAAAGTATTTTTACAAGTTCTCTAACTTTGTGGAAAGTGACCCCAACCCCCAAGTCTCAGACCTTATTAGAAACTTGCTTTGCAGCAAAGAATGGACACCATTCTCTGGAGTTATCATTTTCTTTGACCTCTGAGCACAGTAGGTTGTGCTGTTTCTTTTAATGCTGGTATTTTAGGTCGATGTTGAAACCTTTGTGAGTCCCTTGCTTTGTTATGATTGCTCGGCACGCCTCCTCTATGCCTCAGTATAATATTTCATAAGTGTATAGTCGTCCTCAGTGCATATACTGAGATTGATTATATTTCAGGTGTGTCTACAGTCTTGTGACCTTTTCCATGTCCCACAGCTCCTCAGATTTCCTCAGCTGTATTATTGTATCATCGAGGTCAGCGAAACCTGACTTTCCTCATAATGTGCATAATGTAGAAATTATTACTTTCAGCCATTACATGACAGAAAATCAATGCAGTTATATTGCTCTGCTTCTCGTGTTTGTCCAGTATGAATCTAACCTGGAGGGATATGCAGCACCTGGTGGTGAGAAAGTCCCAACCCAGGCACCTTGTCGCCGGAGACTGGAAGACTAACGGAGTGGGGCGCAGAGGTAGAGACAGCGTGTCCTCACTGATCAAAATCAATCCTAGATGGTATCATAAAGTAGGGTATTATGTGTACAGTATATCTCAAGTCTGAGTACAAAGTGATTTTATTACATCACCAAGTTTTATATCATATGAATGTCATTTCTTTACAAAGAAAAATTCATTGTTTTGTTTAGCATTACCCCAACAAGCTGGTTGACTTCATACAGTAATTACCATCTGCAAAGCCAACACATTAGTTATTTTATCCCATCTGATAATAAGTGACAGATTTTTTACAGATCTGTCAGCTGTGTCTCAGGAGGTAGAGCCAAGTTTGTCAGTTCAATCTGCAGCCTCTCTTTACGCCAAAGTGTTCCTGTGCAACCCAGTACTTCGTTTGGCAGCTCCACAAAAATCAGTGTGCGTGTGTGTGTGTGTGTGCAAATGGATGAATAAAAATAATTGTTAGAAAAGGCTTTGCAGAACCTTCCTTAAATTAAAAGGAGCTCTCCAATCACATTTTCTGTTCTCAATCAGAAACCAATGACAGTTTGTAGTCAAAGACCATATCAGACTCTTGCTTTGCCAGCGAAAATAACATGGTTGGCTAAACTGTATTTGAATAAAGCTGTAATAGCATTACTTATGCTAACAGTTAAACAGCAGAGCCATTAAAGTATTTTCTCACAGTCAATAGTACAAAGGTGTTCTTTGCATTTAGAAAATGCACAAATGAACAGTTCTGCAACTGTGCAGACGTCCTTCTTTACAAATGTCTTACTCCTGTATGAGTATAGGACTAAATGCTTTAAGAATGCAGTTATTAAACAGTTTTATAAATACAGGTAGTCCCTGACTTACGACAGAGTTCCGTTCCTACGTGGTGTCGTAAAGCGAATTTCGACGTAACTCGAAACATACGTCCAAACTGCACCTTATACGTACAGTACTGTATTTTACCGAGCACTTAGCCTATCCTAACACAGTACCCTACATAATTATCAAAAAACACATGCATTTGGAGCCATAATGAAGGGGGAAAAAATAGTTAATTTCCTACTCTGGACTGCTGGTGAAACCATTTCCTCCATTTCTCCCTCCCTCCTCCGGATTCTCAGTTCGGTTACGTTGTAAAACCGCCGTCCATAAAACAGCTACTTTTCCACAGCTGCTGCCTGTTTCTGCCTGTCCAGCTTGCTCCAACAAGTTTTGTTTTGTTTTTTGAATGTCCAGAGGACCAGACTTAGCTTTTTTAGAGAGTACAGGCAGCTGTAGCCTCCACAGCTAGCAAAACGGGAAACCGGAAACTGCCGGAAACTGCGTAAATCGGCTTCAAAATAAAAATATATATATATATATATATATATATATATATATATATATATATGTTTGTTTGTTTTGTTTTTATAATGGAGATGCGTGTCGTAACCACGAAACGTCGTAAGTTGGGGACTACCTGTACATTAAAAAAAAGGTCACCTATCAGTTTTTTGTCAATTTAAAAATGGCTTCAAATCCCAGAAACCACCTGGATCAACTTCCCCACATTCTTTGCTCCCTGTGGAATTTACAGCCATATAAACACCTGTAATGTTTCCCTGTGTACTTTGTGGAAGACGTCACCAAACAAGCCCAAGTAAACTGTGCTGCCTGTGTCAGGCTCTGTGGCAGATTTACAGCTCAGCTCCAACACTTTCAACTGCGTGTACACTTACAGGCCTTACAAATGACTTTCTGTGTGGTGTGTGCCAGCAACACACTGTCTGCCCGTGTCTTCTGGAGCTCCGGGAGAAGTTTGTTTACTTTGTCTCTTATTCTCCTGCCAGCAGCTGTCAATCAAACACACACACCCATCAGCACGCTGAGACAGAAGGGAGCAGTTCAGATCACTATAAAGATCTTTCATCTTAATCTTGATCCTTTAAAAAAAAGCACTAAATGTTTATGAAGGCAGCAGAAAATGTGAATTTAGTTTGGCTTTAGGAGAGGCTGCAGAGCGGAGTGCTTTAGAAAGATTTATGATTGACCGCTCAGGTTAAAGTAGAGAAGATTGTCTGTGGTTAGCTTCTAACAACTTGCATTCATCTCCTCGTCACTCCAACTCGTTTATTTATTTATTTTCTCCTCAGTGAGTCATTCGTACGGGTATGGTCTCCTGGATGCAGGCGCCATGGTGGCGCTGGCACAGAACTGGACAACAGTGGGGCCGCAGCACCAGTGTGTTCACACCATGCTTACAGAAACCAGGTTAGGAGGACGTCTTGAATCTGTGTTTGTGTGTAAATAGCAGCGAGTTTTGGTTTTATTACTAGCACTAGCTCCTCCGTAATTCCCACCCCCCTCCTCTAAGCCTGATGGCATATCAGAGAATAGTTCTCGAGGCCAGGGAGGTCGCTTTGAATCTTAGCACAGAGCGATTCTTTGTCTATTTCTGCAGCCACACAACATTAACCACTCTCCCTTCCACTCGTCAAACCTGCAGAGACATCGGAAACAAGATGGTGTTCAGCAAAAGCGTGGATGCCTGCTGGGGACAACCGGAGTATGTCAGATCTCTGGAGCACGTTCAGGCTCGCCTCACTCTTTCCCACAACCAGAGAGGAAAATTGGCCATTCATCTCATCAGCCCACTGGGCACACGTTCCACCCTGCTGTTCCCAAGGTACACAATAAAACAAGCCAAGCCAGCAGCCGAGCCCTTAATGTAAACTCCCCCTTCTCTGTGTCTTTGTGGCACACAGAGACAAACAATATGTGTGCTCTTCAATTCTTTTTGTACACAGATGCTCCCACAGGCATTCTCTCTGAGAAAAGCACACACAAAGAAAACGACAGACGTGCAGTTTCTTCTGCTCTTCTCTTCTCTTTAGACCCAATGACTATTCCTCAGAAGGGTTCAACGACTGGGCCTTTATGACCACCCACTCCTGGGACGAGGATCCTCAGGGAGAGTGGACGCTAGAAGTAGAAAATGTGGCAGCGAATGAACGAGACTACGGTAAACCCCCCCGCTCATCGCCGTTAATTGTTCATTCTGGGCAGATTATGTTGAAACCACATCGGCGGTGCGGTTAACTGCCCCCTCTCTGAGTCTTTCTGCATACTTTCACGCTTCACCAGATAGCCTCTTTTCAGTTTCTCTCTCATTCCTCCTCTAATGGCACAGTTTGTAATATGTTCACCACCCAGGGGAGAAGCTTCTACAGCCACAACTAGATTAACAGTTGGCTCCTGCTGCAAGAAAAATATCCACCAATCTTTTTGGTTGTGGGCTTTAAAAAAAAAAAAAAATTTATTACTATTATTTCAAAGTTTTGTGCTGCATTTTTGCTCAAAGGGAAACAATTGGTCATGAAGTTTGCTGTAACTTAATTTGCTTAAAGATGCAGAAAGTGATCAGATGAGTTTTTGTCCTCTGCTGGTGTCCTTCAGTTATGTTGGCATGCTCACGTCTCTTGTTTCCTCTGTTACATCGTTATAGCTGCTCAGCCAGTTTTTCTCACTGAGAAGGGCTAAATTGATGTTTCCCTCCACATCTTTGCCTCCTCGTGCTCTGCTGACTTTTATTTATTTATTCTTTTAGGTGTTTTGAGTCAGTTCACTCTCATCCTGTGGGGCACCGGGCCGAGCGTCGTCAACCCCTCTTCACCCGACTTCCCTCGACCTTCCAATAACAGCTGCAAGACGTTCGACGCGCAGCAGATTTGTATCGGTGAGACCAAGTTTAATTCTTTGTTTTGGCTCTTGCCACAAACCAGACTTCAGGTCAGCTCGTGTTGGGTGTCGACGCGTGAAATCAAACGTGAATGCAGATGACTTATTCACAAGCCTGTTCTGCGTGTGTTTACACATGCACAGTAAATTAGCATGTTAACATGTCCATGTCGTCTGAGAGTGTGGGGTGTGTTGGGAGCAGCAGGCAAGATTAAAACTGCAATAGTGCAAGAGGTGCCCACTGCCAACACATAGAGTTAGAGCAGATTGGACACATCTCTCCCTGCCAGTCAGGTTTACTTCTTTATCATTCAGATTAAATCTATATTATAGTTACTGCTAATCCTTTCATTTACACAACCACAAATCCTTAATGACTTCCCAGAAATGAACTCCCAACACTGCACAGTAATAATAATACTGGTAATAAAAATAATAACAATACAGTAGTCCTTCGTTTATTGCTGGGGATCCGTTCCCTGAAGCCCCGCGATAAGTGAAAAACCGTGAAGTAGGAATAGAAGTACAAGTAGTAAGTAGTAGTTTGTTTTAGTATTTACATATTAAGGTGTTTTAAACCCTTCCCACGCTCTTGCAATATTCTAAACAATGTTTCTAAACTCTAAATGCTCTAAAAAAAAATCACAGAATATCATGATTTCAGCTCCCTGCCTCCGGCTGCACTCTCAGCCACGCTCACTTTTCCATCAGCTGATCAGCTGCAGGAGGAGCTTCTCCCACAGCTATGGGCTGCACACTGGTGCTAAATAATTTTAATAATTTAATTTAAATAAAAATGTTGTGCCGATCGTGCGGCTCATCCATCAATCAGCCAAATGTGTGTCATGTCCAATCTTATTTTGAAAAACCGCGATAGAGCGAATCCGTGAAAAACAAACCGCGAAGTAGTGAGGGACTACTGTAATAAAAAGTTAGCTCAATATACAAAAAAAAAAACATAAAGAGGATACAAAGAAGAAACTAGTAAAATTATTTGCCAGTGCAGAAAGATAACTACTCTTGGGCAGATGTGTTAAAATCAGAAAAATGTCTGGTGAAATCTACTGAACAATGTGAAGAGAGAAAAAATTATTAACAGTAGATTTACTTGCACAGAATTTGTTTTATTGTTGTAATTAAACTTGGATTGTCATTATGATAACATATTTAATGTACACCCAAGTTAAGTTGTGTCATCTGGACAGTTTCTTTTTTTTGTTGAGACATTTCTTCCTTCATCCAAAGGACTTCATCAGTCCGAGGAGGCACAAACAAACTCAGTCCCACAGGCAGCACACTCACATAGTGGGCCCCAAAAGCCATTTTGTAACCACTAAACTGGTTGATCCACTATGGGAGTGTGCTGCTTGTGGGACTGATTCTGTTGTGGCTCCTGGGACTGATGAAGTCCTTTGGATGAAGGATGAAACGTCTCAACAACAAAAGAACCCATCCAGAGGACCTGACTGAACATACTTGGATTATTTTACTTATTGAGCATGAACTTTGATGTTTAATGTGCATATGTTGTAAAGTTAACTACATTTGAACCAAATTTAAATAAATAAAAAAATCCTCATTTTCACATCTAGTCTGCTGTTGCATGTTGTCACTGAAAACAAGTTAAATAAGATTGAACAGATATTACATAAACTGAGCGTTTGAACTGAAGGTTTATGAAAAGGATGAAAGAGGACAAGAAGTTCATCTGATGCAATCAGTGCCTCTTCCAATTACTGCCGGTGTCCGTTGCCAGAAGAGCGGTCCGTCTCTCGGAGTGTATAGAAGAAGAAAATCCTTTGTGTGTTTCAGCGTGGATGGAAAACTTCAGTGAGAACATGTAATCAAGTTATTCAACCATGAGATGGATGTTTGTAACAAAATTGTGTTTCATTGTCGTGTCTTATGGCAGTCGCAGGGATTTTAGAGGTTTCTCTAAAAAATACAGCGTACTGTGCAAAAGTCCTAAGTCAACCACATTTCTATTAATCCTTGACTTTTTGTCTCGTCCTGTCCCCTCAGAGTGCAGCCCTGGCTTCTCCCTCTTCCTTCAGGGTTGTGTGAAGCTGTGTCCTCCAGGGTTCACGTCAGGACCGCAGCTCCTCAACCTGTCTCTTGAGAACTGGGTGGACCTGTCCTCGGTGCAGGCCTGCCTGCCCTGCAACCCGGCCTGCCTCACCTGCTCCAGCACCGGACCCGCAGACTGCCTGTCCTGCCCGCCTCACAGCCACCTGGTCCTCACCTCCTGTCTGCACCAGAACCAGGTCCAGCGGAAGTCCCCCCTCACAGTTGGACTCCAGAATCAAGAAAACGAGCTGGAGGCCAAAAGCTTGGCGGCAGCAAATCACAACAAAAATGGAGAAACCGAGGCTCCGCCCACTCAGCTGCCTGTCGTCGTGGCAGTTCTCAGCTGTGCCTTCATCCTGGCTGCCTTCATTGGGGTCTTCTTCTTGCTGCAGTTACGCTCGGGCGACGCTTCTGTGGCCTGGAGGACCAAACTGCCCTCTGTGCTTTCAGAGACGAGAGGGATGCGTGTGGACTTTGGTTTGAGCTTCCACCGGAGACGGGAGAGGAAGGCTCGGATCTGCTACAAGGGGGTCCCCACTGTGTGGGCGGACGAGGACACGATTGTCTACGAGTCTGAATCAGACGGCGAGGACGTGGACGGTCACAGCGAGAGGACAGCATTTATCAAAACACAGAGCTCGATGTAGCCGAAGCTGCTTCACCTGCTGTGGTGACACCACGGCGTCATCAGAGCTGAAACACACACAAAAACAGGCCTTACTCTTCATTCAACCTTCATGTATTTATTTACAATATTTTAATTTATCTGTATTTATTATGTCTTTACTTCTGTGTCACCGATATTAGGTATTATGCAAATCTTTTTCTCATCTTGAAGCATTCCTGAATATTTGGACACTTTATCAAATTTACCCATGAAGATATCCATCATTTCAACCCTACAACTGGTGGATCCTTTAGTTCCCAGAATGCAACTGAAAATTCAGCTCTAAACTAAATACAAGATTTTAATGTAGCTTTTTAAAATCTCTTTGTTTCGAATAGGCCTGTCATGACAAACAATAAATCAAAGAATTGTATGATAAATGAAAAATTAATTACCTCATTTTCATTTATCGGCTTTATCGTTTCTTTGTGTCTCTCTTTCTACTGAAGATACTGGAGGGCACAAGGCTCAACTCCGGTGCTCTTCACTGACTCCTCCCTTTCTCTTTTCTCTTTAAAATCCATTTTAGCCATCCAACATCGTGTTTTTGGATTGTTAAAAGCAGCTAAGCTGAGAAGCCAAGCTGTGAGCTAAGCTAACAGGCCGGCCTCGAGAAAAAACATCTGTCTTGTTGAAGCTCCAAAATTCACGGTTGAAACCCGTGCCTTCATTGAAAAAGTTGTGTTTTTTCTGCTAAAAGAAGCTGAGAACTTGTTTACTGATTTTTATTTATTTATTAAAAGCTTTGTGTGAAAAATGCTATGCTAAAGAGCTCAAACCACACCGAGCGTCCGCCATTTTGAGAATCGAAAAACAGGAAGGAGAGACAGCCCATGTCACGTCAAGGGGCCTCCCTCCCATTTTTCTTTAAGAGACGCTGCTCGCTCCCTCACTATCCATCCTTCAGTTCTGACAGTCTTATACTGCCATCCGGTGGTCAAAAAAAATACTACACCCAAGAATTAACCATTTTTTTTTATTTGACAATAATAATTACTATTGTCAAATTTCAAACAATATTATCATTTATCGTGATAATTTCTGAGACAATTAATTGCCCAGCAAATTTGTTATCGTGACAGGCCTAGTTTCAAACGTGATATAATCCTGTTTCTATCGTTGGAGGTATAGATTTGTCACCGCAGTGTGAACAGCAGTTTGAGGTCTTTAAGGAGTTCAGTGAAATCGCTGTGAAAAGTAAACGGTTCAGCTCGTTGCCTTATCAGAACACAAACCGAGCTTCGATAGTTTTGCTGTTCTATTTCCAGTTTCCTGGCAGTCTGAGGTGATGAGGTTGCTGTTTTTTATTAGTTGGAAAAGTTTAAATTGAAGATTTCGCAGCACAGTGGGATGCCATATAGGAAGGGGGAAAAAAAACCTGCAGGTTGTTTGAGCAGGAAACTGTGGAGGATGTTGTTGTTGTTGTTGTTTTTTTCCTTTTCCTTTGTGCTGTTCGGCATTGATGTCACTCAGAATTATTGTCTGAGTGTCGAGGTGATACCCAACAGATTTACTTTCACAAGCAGAGCCTTATGGCTGGCCTCAATGCTCCACTTGATATTTAAATAAAACTTTATTAGAATTTGCTTTGGGTTTGTTTAAGATGTAATGGACACTGGGATGAAAAAAAAAAGAAAACAAAGCTAAAAAAAAAGTGAGAGAAAGGGTAAAAGAGAAGGAAGGCGATAGGAGTAGAGAGGAAGAGAAGTATAAAGAGAACACACATCGACATCATTGAAGTCTGCCTCTAGACCTGCGGAGAGGAAAAAAAAGACAAAACCAAGAAACCACAACAACAAAACAACATATACAGTATAATGATACAAATAACATCATTAGAAAGTCTTTTATACGGTACATGGTGATACAAGATGTATTTAGTAGCCACCACAACCCAACTGAGTGTGTATCTGATACACACCTGAATCTAAACACCTGTGTGAGCATGCTTGTCACTATAAGATTTCCCCTTTTACTAATTAGTGTCAAATTTCAAACAATATTATTGTTTATCGTGATAAGTTCTGAGACAATTAATCGCCCAGCAAAATTTGTTATCGTGGCAGGCCTAGTTTCAAATGTGATATTAATCCTGTTTCTATCGTTGGGGGTATAGATTTGTCACCTCAGCGTGAACAGCAGGTTGGGGTCTTTAAAGGTGCAGTTTTGTAGTGCAGTCTGTAACTTTTCTAAAAAATATATTTTTAACATATTAATTCACTCTGTCACTATCTACTGACAGACTGATGTTAGACAACGTAATCTCTGAAAAAAACTATAGTCCCCTTGCTTCTCCAGGTGTTACTAAAAGCATTTCTAAAAAGCCACAGTGACCCGCCGTTAACCAGCCAATAAAAAACGAGCTTCTCACTTCTCACGCTCCTAACCCACGCCCCCACCTGCCCCAGCCCCCGCAGCCACGCAGGTTCTCGTTGAAATAATTGCAAAGCGATGCAAAACTGTTTTGTATGTGACACAAATGTATTAGATTCCCCTTCTTCATCCCTGATCTGGACTTTTCTTTTGTTTTTTTGCCAAAAGTCAAGTGATCGCTTCATCCTCCACTGACTCCATGAATGAAATGAGGAAATGAACAAATTTGTCACGAGCGAATTAAACTCAGGTTCAACGTGGCTGCGCGAGGCTCAGCAGATTTCCTGGTGTTCTGGTGTGCTGGACCAGCGCTCCATGTTTTTATTTTATATTTTAGAACGTTTTATTAACATAAACACAGCGGCCAAGATGGTGTAGAGGCAGGGGAACCGACTTGGGACCCGAAGGACCCAGGTTCGAACCCCAGTCACGGCATACCTTGTGGTGTCTATGGGCGTTACACCTCACCCCCAAATTGCCCCCCGGGCGCTTTCAATAGCTGCCCACTGCCCCACCTGGTGGTGGTTGGGTTAAATGCAGAGACTAATTTCGTCTTGTATGGAAACATACACAGATGACAAATGTGACATTATTATTATTATTATTAACTTCGCAGCGGCTGCCACAGGACATGCATTCGGAGGCTGAGCAGAATTTGAGCAGAGCAAGGGGAAGCAGAGCCATATGGCTCTGAGTGGGGAGGGACCAGAATGCTTTCCCTGTTGAACATTTTTCTAATTCCTGCGTTCTATAGAAACTGCAGAGTGCACCTTTAAGGAGTTCAGTGAAATCGCTGTGAAAAGTAAACGGTTCAGCTCGTTGCCTTATCAGAACACAAACCGAGCTTCGATAGTTTTGCTGTTCTATTTCCAGTTTCCTGGCAGTCTGAGGTGATGAGGTTGCTGCTTTTTATTAGTTGGAAAAGTTTAAATTGAAGATTTCGCAGCACAGTGGGATGCCATATAGGAAAAAAAAACACATCCTGCAGGCTGTTTGAGCAGGAAACTGTGGAGGATGTTGTTTTCAGTCGAGACTTATCTGAGAAATGGCTCCGAAAACTTTCCGACTTGTAGACGAGCGCTGATTTCAATTATATTATTAAAGCACTTAGCCCAAATCTGCCTGTTTGACCTTTGGTAACATTGTCCCACTCAGCTGCTTCTGGTGGTCATTTTCTGCTCGTGTTCTCCATCTGAGCAGCTGAATGTTGATTTTGGAGCTTCTCCTCCAGAACATTTTGATCAGGGAGAAGTTCCCTCCCTACTGTCAGCATCGTGCATAAAGACGACGCACATTTGTGTAGACTCACCTCTACACACAATGAGTCAGCCTTCAGAACTATAGGCCACAAAAACAACAACAGCACTTTTAAGAAAAACAACAACAAAAAAGATCTTGTATTACATTTTCTATGTTTGTTTTATAGCTCTTTTTTAAATTTAACTGATAACAGCTTGAGACGTCGTGGAGAACAGTTTGATGCTGGAATAAAAAGACTGTCTGTTTCATAATTGGAGCTGTTTTTGTCTCTTTTACTGCCAGGTGTTTAAACTTTAAATTCAGCCCTGAAAACACAAGCAGCACCCAACGGAGCAGATGGTTCCTCTCTTCTTCTTCATGGCTGTACGTCACCGCTGCAGACGTTCGTTTGAGCGCTGGGCCTTCTGTCGCTCTGCTCCCCGTTATCCAGCTGCAGCCGAAACGCCTTCAACGGTTTTCAAGAGGGCGCCTTAAAAATTCTCCAGAAATTGAAATATTTGATGAGCAGCTTCTTTTTCCATTAGCGTGCAGGTTACTGGGGTCGTGGGTAGAGGTGCGTTCATTGCGCACTTCATAATTAGACCTGCTGGGAAAACACGAGACATTTAAGTGCCCCTTGGATGCATCTCGTTTCACATTATTTATGCTGCATGTGTGGAAACCCTTCACCTCCTCATTATGCGTTTCTCCAAGCTGTGCATTAGTTCGCTGGTTGGCTTTAGCTGGTAATAATTACATACTCTACTGGATTGACTGGTAATCAGACGAGGCAACTAAAAAAAAAAACAATGATTTTCATGTCAGATTAAAACTAAACTGTTAGAGCTTGATGTGTTGGGGATGACTCGCAGCTACTACCACTAAAGTTTAGCTGTATTTCAAATTGTCTGGGTTATAGCCATTTTTGTGTTTGATAAGGTAAGTTGGCTACAACAGCCATTTTGGATTGGGTTCACGTGATAAATTAATTCGTTCTAGATGTCCATCCAGCGATTACTTTCTGAAAGTTATTAAAATGTCTCCAGTGGTTCTTGAGATATTTTGCTAAAAGCAACAGCGGACAGAGCAAAAGCATCACCTTTTCACTCCACAAAGTTAAATCAGGTCATCTGGACGGTTTTTTTTGTTGAAATGTTTCGTCTGATCCAAAAGACTTCATCAGTCCGAGGAGCCACAACAAACTCAGTCTTATAAACAGCACCTTCACATAGTGGGTCAACCAGTATGGTGTCTGGAATCCATCCTCTCCCCCACCAACTCTTTGGAGCCAGTCATGGCCAAAGTGGGGCAGCACGGTGGTGCAACTGGTGGAGCTGCTGCCTATCAGCGAGCAGGTCCCTGGTTCAAATCCCGGTCCGGGGGCCTTGGTGGAGTTTGCATGTTCTCTCCATGCATGCATGGGTTTTCTCTCACAGACCAAAAATGTGCATGTTAGGCTGATTGGTAACTAAATTGTCCCTAAGTGTGAGTGAGTGAGAGAGTGAATGGTTGTTTGTCTCATTTGTCTCTGTCCCCCGTGATGTACTGGAGACCTGTCCAGGGTGTACAGTACTCCCACCCCTCGTACAGTGATTGCTGGAAATGGTCACCGGCAGCCCCCATGACCCAAAATGGAAGAAGCAGGTAAAAGATAATGGATGGATGACCAAAGTGATTCAAAATATCAAAGTTCATGCTCAGTATCTTCCTTAGAGAACTTTACTAATTGGCTTTTTTTATGTACAGGTCCTTCTAAAAAAAAAATAGCATATTGTGATAAAGGTCATTATTTTCCATAATGTAATGATAAAAATGAAACTTTCATATATTTTAGATTCATTGCATACCAACTGAAATATTTCAGGTCTTTTATTGTTTTAATACTGATGATTTTGGCATACAGTTCATGAAAACCCAAAATTCCTGTCTCAAAAAATTAGCATATCATGAAAAGGTTCTCTAAACGAGCTATTAACCTAATCATCTTAATCAACGAATTAACTCTAAACACCTGCAAAAGATTCCTGAGGCTTTTAAAAACTCCCAGCCTGGTTCATTACTCAAAACCGCAATCATGGGTAAGACTGCCAACCTGACTGACTGCTGTCCAGAAGGCCATCACTGACACCCTCAAGCAAGAGGGTAAGACACAGAAATTTCTGAATGAATAGGCTGTTCCCAGAGTGCTGTATCAAGGCATCTCAGTGGGAAGGGAAAAGTGTGCAGAAAACACTGCACGAGAAGAGGTGACCGGACCCTGAGGAAGATTGTGGAGAAGGGCCGATTCCAGAGCCACCGTGCACAGGTGTGTGCAGGAAATGGGCTACAGGTGCCACATTCCCCAGGTCAAGCCACTTTTGAACCAGAAACAGCGACAGAAGCGCCTGACCTGAACTACAGAGAAGCAGCACTGGACTGTTGCTCAGTGGTCCAAAGTACTTTTTTTGGATGAAAGCAAAGTTTGCATGTCATTTGGAAATCAAGGTGCCAGAGTCTGGAGGAAGACTGGGGAGAAGGAAATGCCAGAAGTCCAGTGTCAAGTAGTCAGTGATGGTCTGAGGTGCCATGTCAGCTGCTGGTGTTGGTCCACTGTGTTTTATCAAGGGCAGGGTCAATGCAGCTATCAGGAGATTTTGGAGCACTCCATGCTTCCATCTGCTGAAAAGCTTTATGGAGATGAAGATTTCATTTTTCAGCACGACCTGGCACCTGCTCACAGTGCCAAAACCACTGGTAAATGGTTTACTGACCATGGTATTACTGTGCTCAATTGGCCTGCCAACTCTCCTGACCTGAACCCCATAGAGAATCTGTGGGATATTGTGAAGAGAAAGTTGAGAGACGCAAGACCCAACACTCTGGATGAGCTTAAGGCCGCTATCGAAGCATCCTGGGCCTCCATAACACCTCAGCAGTGCCACAGGCTGATTGCCTCCATGCCACGCCGCATTGAAGCAGTCATTTCTGCAAAAGGATTCCCGACCAAGTATTGAGTGCATAACTGAACATAATTATTTGAAGGTTGACTTTTTTTGTATTAAAAACACTTTTCTTTTATTGGTCGGATGAAATATGCTAATTTTTTTAGACATAAATTTTGGGTTTTCATGAGCTGTATGCCAAAATCATCAGTATTAAAACAATAAAAGACCTGAAATATTTCAGTTGGTGTGCAATGAATCTAAAATATATGAAAGTTTCATTTTTATGATTACATTATGGATAATAATGACCTTTATCCCAATATGCTAATTTTTTTAGAAGGACCTGTATGTGAATGTTCCTGTAAAGTGCCCTGAGATAACTTTGTTGTGATTCGGCGCTATATAAACTGAATTGAATAATCCAGATGGGGATTAATCCGAGCCGGATCTCGCCAGAACAAAATCTGGGAACTCTTATTTTGACGGGGTGCGTTCTGGCAACAGTTTGCTCGGATCTGGCAGCTTGAATCTCCACCCCTAAAAATCCAGTCATTGCACATTTATATTTAAAAAAAAAAACTATAACGGCACAACTAAACTGCAAATCAGTTCGACAGTTTAAGTGGCTTATTGATAAAACTTTGATTATTAAATATACGAGACCCGGTCTGAGGAGTGGATGTTCCAGCTGCAGCACACGCTCATGCCCAACAGACGCAGACGGCATGTCCCGCAGGGTTGGAGTGTCACACCTTCAGCGGCGCGCCCTGCAGACAGTGCAAGTTACCTGTATTTTCCGGTGTATAGGTCGCACCTTTTTATGTTTTTTTTTTCAAGGCCTGCGACCTATACACAGGTGCGACCTATATATGGCTTGTTATCACTTTTGGTGAAACAAATTTTTAAATCCAGCTCATTTCACAATTATGTTCATTCATTAAGGAAAAGCTCAGCTCAGACACATATTTGCTATAATTTTTATCAAACAATTGTTTTTAAGTGTTAATCTTCTTAAAAAGCCTTGCTGTGCGCTCCTGTGGCAGACATTTGCAGCAGAGCCAAACGTAGGTGCGACCTATACACCAGTGCGACCTATTTAGGGATTTTTCCAATGTATGTATTGGTGATAATTGGACAATGCAACCTATACACAGGTGCGACCTATACACCAGAAAATACTGTACACACAAGAGCGTCTACAGAGAGCGCACAACTGCTGATGTGTCAGAACTCGTACATTTCAGACATGAATAAAAAAAAAAAGCTGTATGGCATCTATTTAAAATTTACTGGGGGAAGAACCAACAGAACCACTGTGTGCTTTCCAGCATTGATCGGTTTACAACAAAGTTTCAGGTCCTCTGAACGGTTTCTTTTTGTTCAAAAGTTTTATCTTTCATCTAAAAGATGTCAAACTGGAACTATGTGAAGGTGCCGTTTATAAGACTGAGTTTGTTGTGACAACACAAAGAAACCATCCAGAAGACCTGACTTGACTGATTAATTCTTTACCTAGATTATTGAGCATGAACTTTGACATTACCCTTCCTCTTTCTCTGGTGAGCAACAAACCAGAAGCCCTTCTTCATCTGATTTCACGTTTAGATCAAATGAACATTACAGAAGGTCACAGATGCGTTTAGGCAGAATCTGATCCCATCTTTTCCCCTCGAGCAGGAAAAACACTCGCCTCCACTGAAGGCTCCTTCAGACAACCACCATGTCTCTTCTGCTTTCATCAACGTCGTGGGAGCAGTTTTGTCCTTGCCACTTTTCTCTCTTTGCACCTGATGTGCTTTCAGGTGCAGCCGAGGAACTTGTTTTATGTCTCAACTCCTGCTCGTTGCCGTCACCGACACTTTCAGCATCTTGGCCTCAGGGTGGTGAACATTGAGCGAGGAAATATATTTGAGAAGGGATTTAATGTTCAGCTTGAGACTCAGCGGATTGTCCAAGTTTGAGACAAACATGAGGGATGATGTCTCAGCCTCTGAAGGCTGGACAAACTGACTCAATATTGCCCCCTACGGACCACAACCTAAAATTTCTTCCCCCAAAAAAAGCAGACGAATATAATGTTTTTTAATCTTTTTATTTTTTAACCCCACTCCCATCAGCATTCTTTAATTGCTGTCTTATATTACCTTTGAACAAAAAAACAAAAGAAACCGCTTTACAGACATTAAAATTCAAGAGGTGCAGAGAAAATCAGACACTTTGAAGCAGGTTGAACACCAGGGGAAAAGTGCAAATAAAGAAGTGATGGCGTCTGCTCTGACAGATGGTGCCCACAGCTGGAGGGAGGGAGGTGTGTCTGACATTTTGACCTCTAGCATACCAGATATACGATGACACAAAGTCATCAAGGCAGGGTGAGATGTGACGTGAGCGGTGAGAAGTCCAGCTTCAACACTCGACGAACAGACTGAGGCCAAGGTAAAAAAATTTAAAAAACACGGCAGAGCTGAAACTGCAGCTTGGTTTTTTTGTTGTTGTTTTTTTAAAGAATCCACATTTGTGATTTGATCCAACCTATTGCTGTACTGGTCAGTAAAACAAAATTACTCTCAGAAGTACAGAAAGAAATTCTTAAAAATAATAATAATTGCCAACAGAAGGTCAAAGACTGTGTCTGGTCCTCTTTCACGCTCTGAACACCCAGAAGGAAAAACAAAAAAAAACGATTAAGGCTTTGAGAAACAACGGCCTAAAACGTTAAAGGAATGTTCTTTCAGTCATGATGGAGGTCCTGCAGAACCAAGTTCAACACAATTCAACAAACTCATCAAGAAATCATCTACCGGTAATTCAGACATGAATGAAATTCTGCAGCACAAACATTTGATCCCAACCCTCTCAAATGTTCACTAGTATTTATGGTTGATATGTTGTACATATTTGGGCCTGTGAGCTGCGAGTTCGACAGAAGTACACACAGCTAGTACGATAGTATTTGGTGTTCATTTTAATGCCAGATTGAGACGATGGCAGAAAATTCATCTTTTTAGCATCACTGGCATTCTGGTCTTTTTTATTTTGGTTTGTTAGGCAAATATGGAAGAAAAAAATGTTCTCTACTCAGAGAATACTTGCATTTAAAAAATCTTTTTTTTTTTTTTTACATATATAAATGTTAAATTTAGTGATATTTAGGCAGTACAAATTCAACTGATTTTAATGTATCATGTTTGGCCTCAAATCTTGTAACGTGATTCAATGACGTCTTGTCAAAAATATCCCTCTTAACAGAAAAGCACCTGTTTGCACTTGTGAAATTTAAAATAAATTAAATCCGTATGGATAAATTGTGTTTTTCATTCCGAGTGAGTGACTGACCCCTTTATTTTTCTAAATATTCACCAATGACTGGTTATTTTATTTTTTTGCTTTATGACTCCACAGACAAATCAAACAAAAGTACTATGACTGGTCCCTGATAGTGTACATCGACGATAATAAGCCTCAAGTACTCACATGAACGTACTCTTCAGACATACACACCAATATATCTGCTGCATGGTACATGAGGTATAGTCTTTGACTGCATACAGTAACGCTACACAAACACACACACACCCCTCTCAAAAATGACTGACACCTCCGACAGGCTCAGACGCTTAGTAATTTTCTCATTAGCGCGTCGAGACGTAAAAAACCAGCTGACTATCTACAAGCAGAAACAGACGGACATGAAGAGTCGTCCTGTATGATTAATGATCACACAGTCACGTACAGACTGGTGTGGAGTTCTTCGACAGCTCAGGACTTATGAAAACACACATTCTGTCTGCTGCATTCATGTTCCACCAAAAATACAACGAAAACTGAAAATTGATTGGTCGAGGGGAAAAACAAAACTGATCCATTTCCACCACGTATGGAAAATAAAACAGAAGCCCACACATCAAACAAAGCTTTGTGAATTGCACTCTTCATGTGGCACCAGTCCCGGCCTCCCTCCTCCACCGGGTGGGATATTTACATTCAGTACTTTAGTGCAGGATGGAACAAAAATTTAAAATAAAAAGGCAAGTTCTTAGAAAGCAGAACTGAAAAGAGATTTCATGTTTGATTGTGGAGACAATCAGTTGTATCTGATGAGCGATTGTTGCAGTCTTTCCACATCTGGAGCAGCTGCTAAACTCACCAGGGTTGTTGTTGTTGTTGTCACACTCTGAAGTAACAGCTAGCGCCTGCCCCCTGCTGTGCAGCGTGTCCTGTTACAGCGGACGCTCCTCCAGGCTGTGTGTTTGTGGTTCTGCTCAACAACACAGACAAACCCAGACTCACTTGTTGCCCGTGTTGGGCTGGCTCGGGCTCAGATGTCGGTGCAAGGAGTCGGAGGTGTGTTGATGGTTTTTACTCTGGGGCGGCTCTTAGCGCAGTTTGATCCTGAAGGTGGAGATCTCCATGGGGTCCAGGCTGATGGTGGAGTCGTTGGCCAGAGGCTTGCTGGACTGCATCAGAGTCAGAGACATGGGCTGGAGGAGATGGAGGTCCACGTTCTTGAAGAGGCTCGATATGCTCAGCTGCAAAGGGAGGAAGTGAACAAAGTTCATGCAGTTTGCACTAAAAAACACAATTCCCTTGACGTAGTGCTCCACAGTTAAACTTATTTGGCCTTGCTCATGTTAAAATGCACAGAATGCCTCCATACAAAGTCTGTGCTGAACTTAATGACGCACTCAGCTCGGAACAATTTAATAAAAAGAAAAACATGATTTTCTAATATCGCATTTAATGTGCCTGTGCAGCCGAGCTGAGTGCTAACAATGTTTCAGAAACCCCAAAACACGCCATTATATTAAGTTTAATATAATATATTCTCAACACGGGGTAATAAAATAACTTGGTGCAGACATAGGTACATAAATAACTCCTAAAGGCACGTTTCCACTGAACATGTCTGGTTTTTTTAATAAGTTTCTACATTTACCCTGATAAATGCAGTGGAAACAGAGGGGGACAAGAAAAACAGCCTGAAGGAGATTACAGCCCCTAAATACACCAGTTAGCCACCCAGTTAGCCACCATGAAACAAGCCTCTGTTCAAGCAAATGAAGCAACAAGAGCCTCATCAGATTGGTCATCCTTTCTATTTCTGCACATTTCAAACGCATGTAAATGATGCTGACCTGTCCCTCTGTGGTGGTGCAGTTGAAGCCAAGGTTCTGAGCCTCGAAGCCACAGTCCAGCGCCAGACGATGTAAAATCAAGGCTGTGTAAGGAGACGGAGACAGGGGGTCTTGCTGCTCACAGAAACACAGAGGAAAAACTATGCATAACAATAATCTAAAACATCATCATCGTGCATGTACAGGCATCTTAATAACAATAATCTAAACCATCATCGTTGTGCATGTACAGGCATCTGAATAACAATAATCTAAAACATCATCGTTGTGCATGTACAGGCATCTTACCTGGGTTTGGATGCTGCGCAGGTTCAGCAGGTGGATGTCGCAGGGGAGGACGGACTTGAGCGGGACAAAGGTTTGTAGAGGAGGGACGCCGCGTCTTTTCGGCAGAACGGGCAGCGCCAAGACCTCGTGGTTGAGGAGAGCAGCGGTCATGTGACTGACTATAGACGGGAAGCTAGTTGTTGGACTGTCCATCATCTGTAGGAGGGTGCAGATTGCTTTAGTTGATCATACTAATCATTCCAGCATCAACAACTCACCTAAAGATGCTTCTGTGCTACAACATGAGGGACAAGCTAGAATTACTTTGTCAGCTGCGTATTAAGGAACAGTTCTACTCACGACAGACGCAGTACTAATCACACACCTGTGATGTCAAGTTTCACATTAAAGCGTGTTAAGGTGTTTCAGAACGTGATGCATTGTGACAAGTGTTACTTCATCCGTAAGCCCATCAGCAGGAAGATGATAAAACTGCAACCTCCGTCTTCCAACCTCTGCTCACGTCAATTCATTTACTTGATAAATCATGTACAGTAGTTAGATTCTCTCAGCTGCGCTATAAGGACAAGAGACTGAACGTCTACACCTACGAGGCAGAGGGACGAATAAAGACACAAAATCCAAACTACCACTATGGAGGCAGCTATGATGGGAGGCTAAAAAAGCATCCTCGTTGTTGCCAAGGCAACGTTACCTCGCGAACGCCTTCACTCAACAATTCAGAGATGAAAGAACGAAACAAGGACGAGAGTTTGGCAAAGAAGCCATCACGCTGAGGGTAATGGAGCGGAGACAAAGCAGAGAGAGGAAACAAAATTAGGAAGTGGAGAGAGGATGAAGAGAGACTGGATGATAACGAGCACTGAGAAAGAAAAAATAAACATATACACAACGTGTTAATGGAAACACAGAATCTTGCATGGAGTCGTTCAACACTGACCCAAAGGTCATCAGCTAGAATTTCAACAATATGCATGTAGTTTCAAAAAGCACATTTGCCACCACCGTGCTGACCTTGTTCCCGGTGAATCTCCTCTCCAGCAGGAGCCGGAAGCGGTTGGCTGTCTTCTTGTTGTCTTTCAGGCCCTGACCCAGCCCGCGGTTATCATCCTGCATCAGCCGCCGGTCCATAATCACTTCGAGCTGGCCTGAGGGGGCGGGGAAGAAGCAGGGACAACAGCTGTGAAGTGAAGTCTACGTATTGATCTTTCAGACATCAGTGGAAAAATAATTCTGTTCAGCTCAGAGCACAGCATGAAGGTATGCCCCTTTTCACGTCGAGAGCCTCTAAAGCCACTTTGCCATCAGTAAGTGCAGCTCTCCTCTTCTCGGGTGTTGGGGATTTGTCACCACAGTGGAGGTTGACCAGTTTCCCTGCTCTGTGGGCTGGATCGTAACTGGGGTTTTGTGTTTGAGCCACTCCACACGTTGTGATCCTTGATTCATTCATTCATTCAAGTTTATTTGAACAAGGACAGTACAATAAACAAAGGTTTTCTAGCCACAGGCTAATTTGCAAACCCAGTCCTTGGTTGGACTTTTATATAAAAACATCTAAAATAAAATTTAATTAAGATTAAACAGTTCCCTATATAAAAACATCTAAAATTAAATTAAAATTGAATTAAGATTAAACCATTCCCTCACACACACACACACACCTGCTCCTCTGTCCCCATGGGGTTCAGTGTTCACAGTTTTTGTTTTGTTTCAACCATTTTTTCACCTGGGAATTAAAAACTCTAAGATCAGTCAATGTTTTTATTGCTGATGGTAAACTCCAGATATGAGGACCTTTAAATGAGAACGAGCATTGACCAAATGAGGTTTTGTATTTTGCAGGTTTACAGTCTCCATCAACTGCACCTCTTGTTGCAGCTCCTGAGATGCTGATTTTTAAAATCATTCTCCTCACCAGCTCTGGGACAAGACCATTTATACATTTTAAAGTTAATTTTAAACTAGATTTTTATTTATTTATTGATAAGTTATATTTATCAAGTATTTAAAGTGGTGCCACTTCAATGGTTTTTGGTCTGGAACTTTCAGTGCTTGTGATCACTCTATAATGTGACTTGATATATACAGTACTCTCATACTCATACGGTAACTCTTTAGCATATCTCTGCACTGCTGATAAGTCCGAGTGTAGCCATGCTGCACCATCGTCTCTGATATCTCTGTAAATGTGCTCATTTCTTGTGGCGCCGCCCGTCAACACGATGAGGAAGTGGCAGTTTGAAGTTTTGCTGGTCGGGTCATCCAGTGATGTAACTTTTGTCAAACTCGGGCCCTCGTAGCAGCCCGCCTTGAACCTCAAGGTGGTCCCATTAACTGGGCTGAGTGGAGTGGATACCACTAGTAGAGTCTCTTAACTGGTGTTGAGTTTTGACAGTGGCAAAGCACCATAAGGGAAATTTAAGCAGTCAAACTTGTAAAAATAACACTTCTAAAACAATTTCAAGGCAAATCAAAATATTCTAATAAATAATGATCACAAACCACTTTCCAGGCTGGAGACACCCAAAGCCTGAGCAGTGTGCAGCGTGAGGCGGTGATGGCTGTCCTGGATGTACGCCTGGCTGGGCATCGGGTAAAAGTTGCCCTGCAAGGGAAGCTTCTGGTGGTACCGACGAGGCTGAATCTACAAGGCCAGAAGACGACCTGGGGTCAGATTCTGATTTTATGTGAAGAAGTCAAAGCTCTCAGGACAAATCAAAAAAGGCGTTAAATTCAGAAACAACTGGACTTTATTTGTAAACAGAAGACGTTTCACTCTTCATCAGAGGAGCTTTCTCAATTCAAAGAGCAGAGAGTGGGAGCAAGGTTCAAAATGCTGAGATAAGATACCCAACATACCTACAGTATGTAATTTGACAAATCACACCTCACACCTTAACAGTAGGGGTTTCTTAAGGTCTTTGTTAGTCTAATTCACAGATGAGGCTCCTCTTTTCCCATCAGGTGTGAAAATCGTCAAGCTGCATTAAAGTAAAGTACTGTAAAGTATTTATCAGAGTAAAAATTTGGCTCCAGGATAGCTCCCCCATGCTGAGAGACTGCTTTGAAAAAACTGATTGGTCTGTCTTCAGGGAGGCAGCTACTAGCCGTGTTTCCATCAAGGTTTCTTGATGCGCATTTTGAAGTATCGCAGCAGAAAAGCTTAAAGTCCATGACCCACCATGTTTTCAAATTGCATCGCCATTAATATTTATTAGTTTATTTAAAAATAATACAGGAGCGTTTATTTATATTGTAGAGAAATAATGCAAAATGTGTTATTTCATGATTTATAGCAGATTTTAGCAGAAGCTCCGGGAAGATCTGCCCCTCTCCAAATATGGGCATTCACATCACTAAAGATTCCGCCTTGGAGTTACAGGCGGAGTTTTAATAAGCCTTCATCAACTTCCATGACCGCTGCTCTAAGAGAGGAAAAAAAAAAGAGAAGCGGTTGCTCACTGATGTCTGTCATATTCTGAGCAGCATCCACGTAGACATACTAGTTTAATTCGCTTGATCGCGACAAATTCATTCATTTCCGCATCGGCTTTTTATTCTCTCCCCTGACCAGACAGGTCGGGAGTAGAAAGGCAGCCGCGGCGCGGAGCTCTGAGCGCGCGGGCTTCCCCGTGCTCTCCCGTGCTCTCCGTGCTTCCCCGTGCTTCCCCGTGCTCCAGCAACAAGGCTGGGACAGAACCGAGCCCCGGCACGAACTTCAAAGCTGACGCAGCGGAACGGGGAGCCAGGGAGAAGACGGGAGAAGCCGCGCGGCTCGCTCCTCTCTGGGCAGAGGAGAGGAGAGCAGCCAGCAACAGTCGCAGCGGTGTTATATCTTATTAAAAAGGTCTATAAAATAAATAAAAAATAAAAACAGACCACTGGTCCAGCTGTACACAAAAATGCACCAGGAAATATGCAGTTTTACTCTCACTCTCATAAACCTCCATGGAAACTCATCCCTTCCTTCTGGGTGGAGACGTGACAAAAGTCACTCCACACTTCGACACTTTTCGGCCGCGTTTCCGGATTCATTCGGGACTCGGTTGTTTTTGTTTTTTTTTAACCCTCGCCTGGCCCAAATGCAAAAATGAAAATAGACGAAATATTCTACTACAGTAATAGTTCAATATGGTGAATTGTTACTGTCATGGTGGGTGTTGTCCTTTAATGGAAACGGCAAAATCCGAATTTACTTCCTCAACTTCGCCAAAAAGTTTATACGCTCGCTTGAGGTGGTTTTTGGGATCTTCGAAAATGAGCAGATGCGCAAAACGACAGATGGAAACAGATTTTCCGACTCAGTTCTGCCGTAGCGAACATTCACGTCACGTGACTGATCAGCTGTTTCCGCTCCGGACAACATGTAACATCGCTAAAACTAGTTGGCATGACAGAATAAATACAACTTGCCCGATAGCAACACGTACCTGAAATATTCTCTCCATTTTGACGAGATGTGTGGCCGGGTTCTGTTTTCAACCGCTACTTCCTGTTTACTGTAGACATGCGCAGTGCTGACGTCTGACGTAATGACGCTGACGTCTGACGTAATGACGCTGTGCGTGGCTTGGTAGAAGCGCTTCAAGCCAGTAGATGGAAACACTTCTGCTTCGCATTAATTTGTATTTACATATTTGCGAGATTTCAAAAATTAGCTCAAAATTCGAGATGAAAATGGATGGAAACACGGTTACTGATGGGAGCTCAGTGGATCTGGAACTTTATGCTTCCTCAGTTCTGGGTTATATTAGTACATGCTCTGAAAATGTATCCATAAAAAAATATGTTAAATCTTACCCCAACACAAAACCCTGGTTAAACAAAGAGGTTCGAACCCTGCTGGCAGCCAGGAACACTGCCTTCAAGTCTGGAGACTCAGAGGAGCTGAGGAAGACCAGGAAAGAGCTGGTTGCTGGCATTAAGAGGGCCAAGGCCACATATGCACAGAGGATCGAGGGACAGTTCACCTCACAAGACCCACGGAGCATGTGGAAGGGCATCAAATGCATAACTGATTATAAAAGCAGGAGCAAACAGTGCCCCAAAGACCCATCTCTGCCTGATGCCCTCAACAAGTTTTATGCACGGTTTGAAGACCCAAATAGACCACCCAGCACCAGACTCACCTCATCATCAGAGGAAGAGCATCTCAGCGTGACCGCAACAGAAGTGAGGAGTAGTCTCAGAAGGATCAACCCTCATAAAGCAACTGGACCGGACAACATCCCCGGGAAAGTTCTGAAGGAATGTGCGGACCAGCTCTGTGAGGTGCTGGCTGACATCTTCAACACCTCACTTGCTCTGGAAACAGTCCCCACCTGCCTGAAGACCGCCACCATCATCCCAGTCCCAAAAAGCTCCACAGTGACTGGTCTGAACGACTATCGGCCGGTGGCCCTCACCCCGATAGTCGCAAAATGCTTCGAAAAACTGGTCATGACCCACATCAAGACAACCATCAACATCAACGAGGACCCTCATCAATATGCATACCGAGAGAACCGATCAACAGAGGACGCCATCTCCTCTGTGGTCCACACTGCTCTCACCCACCTGGATCAGAAGGACTCATACGTGCGTCTGCTCTTTGTGGACTTCACATCTGCCTTCAACACCATGATCCCCCAAACTCTGATGGACAAACTATCCACACTTGGACTAAGCCCCTCCATTTGTAACTGGGTACTAGACTTCTTAACAAACAGACCACAGTCCGTGAAGATCCACAACTTCTCCTCCTCCACCATTGCCCTCAGCACTGGCTCTCCTCAAGGATGTGTGTTGAGCCCCCTTCTGTTCACTCTGCTCACATATGATTGTGCAGCTACCCAACCAGGTTGTCATATTGTAAAGTTTGCAGATGACAGCAGTGGTGGGATGCATCACAAACAATGATGAGTCCAGCTACAGACAGGAGGTGGAACACCTGGAGAGCTGGTGCAAAGAGAATAATCTTCACATGAATGTGAAGAAGACAAAGGAGATGATTGTGGACTTCAGAAGGAACAAACAAACACACACCCCACTGAACATAGGTGGATCAGTGGTGGAAGTGGTCTCCAGCTACAAATACTTGGGCGTACACTTGAATGATAACCTCAGCTGGAGCAACAACACCACCAGCCTGATCAAGAAAGGTCATCAGAGACTCTACTTCCTCAGACGGCTGAGACGAGCTGGTCTGAGCAGCCCAGTCCTCACCTCCTTCTACAGGTGTGCAGTGGAGAGCATCCTGTGCTCCAGCATCAACGTGTGGCATGGAGGCTGCACAGCTGCAGAAAGAAAAGCTCTGCAGAGAGTGGTGAAGGCTGCACAGAAGTCTGTTGGAGTCAGTCTCCCCACCATCACAGACATTTACACCTCCAGATGCAGGAAAAGAGCCACCTGCATCATGAAAGACCCCACTCACCCAGCACACTCACTCTTTGCCCCACTCCCCTCAGGACGGAGGTTGAGGAGCATCAAATGTAGAACCACTAGACTGAGGAACAGCTTCTACCCTGAGGCTGTTAGACTCATGAATAAATAAAAATAATAAGAATAAACACTGCAAAATATCACATCATGCTGATGCTGATCTGTTTTCTTGTTGCTGTGTTCATTTGTGACCATCTGCTCATACAGACTCATGTTCGTGCTGCTGTTTGTAATGACGTTTTTCTATTACTCTAGGGCTTAGTGTATTTCTAGTTGGATGTTTTTCTTAGTTCATATCCTAGATGTTATTACTGTTTTTCTCTAACATTTTGTTGTTGATGTAACTGGGACCCTGTGTACATAATCTCATTTCATCACATGTACTACATGCGGTGCAAATGACAATAAAGACACTCTGACTCTGATTATACGTTTTTGAAAGTTGGAATCTGAGACCTCCTCTGTTAGGAGGACGACGCAGATTCCAACTTTCAAAAACGTATACAGTAATGCAGCTTTAGGACGTAGGTATGTGTGTATCTTATCTCAGCCTTTAAAACCTGATCCCCACTCTGCTCTTTGAATTGAGAAAGCTCCTTGGATGAAGAGCGAAACGTCTTCTGTTACAAATAAAGTCCAGTTGTTTCTGTATTGAACGCATTTTTTGATTTTATCATGTCCTGGATGACTGAGAATCTTCACCAACATTCTCAGGACAAAGTGTGGCTGACCTGGAAGCCATTGAGGTCTGTGTAGAAGACGTCTCCATTCTGAATGCTGGTGACCAGTTGCATGGCCAGCTCCTTGTTGGTCTGATCTCTGATGTCCACCATTGTAGTCATGTCTATAGATAAACCATCCACCCCTGAAAATGCAGCACGATAAACACAGAACCAAAATCAAACGTATTAAACTGACATTTTCCTCATATTGCATCATCTGATGTTTTACCTCTAAACAAAACTATCAGAGTCAAAGCCATTGAGCACCTTTGTGTGTTTGTTACCTGGCACATTGTGTATGCGGATGGTCTGCTGAAAATGCTTGTATTGTGCCACCACTTCAGAGAAAAGAGGCCCTTCAGCAACACGCACCACAGGTGGTTCTTTCTGGTTGTATGGCTACAAACAGGAAGAGACGGAGCAGTCATGAAGACAAGAAGAGCTAAAAATAGGACACAACAGCCAACATAATACAGTGCAGAAGAAGAGTCTTTATACTTGGGTCTTTAAATCCAGAGATGACACAGCAACCAGTCTGTTCTGCCCCGAGCTTCCCAGCAGGATAAAATGAGAGGATACCCATGGGGGGCTCCATCAAAGCTCTTTAGATGGAAACTCAACGTATGTGACATAACTAAGAATACCTTTGTCTAAAAAAGCAAAGTCTGGTCCTCTGGACATTCAAAAAACAAAACAAAACAAAAAAGTAGAAACGTTTCGTCTTTCGTCCGAAAGACTTCCTCAGTCTGAGATGCTGTGTTCAGCTCAGTCTTATAAATGCTGTATTAAGACTGAGCTGAATACAGCATCTCAGACTGAGGAAGTCTTTCGGACGAAAGACGAAAAGTTTCTACAATTTTTTTGTTTTGTTTTTGAATGTCCAGAGGACCAGACTTTTAAATTTCTACCTGGATTATTGAGCATGCATCAGGGTATAAGAATACCTTTGCTTTTCCGTCAGGCAGGAAGAGATAAGCTCCACTTTTGTCTTTCGAAGGACGCGTGCCATAGACCACGAACTGCATTTGAACCTTCACTTCCTGAGGATCATCCTTCCGCTTGATGCTCTGCGGATGAAAAAACACAGAGAACTCAAGTAGACCAAGATGAAAGATTGATTCTGTAGCTACAAGACGAGCCCTGTTCTCTTTGATCAGGCTGCTACAAAGTACAGTACTTGAAGTTCTAGTTTAGTCTTCAGAAAGATCGAAGTGAAAACAGATGAGTAAATCCTTCATATAGATTGAAGAGCAACAGTATACCTCCAGCAATCCAGTGGTTCCAGAGAAACCCAGGGTTAGGGCCTGACTGCTAATGTAGAAGGTCTGCGAGTCAGTCAGCTGAGAGCGGACAGGAAGTGGATCCACTGCCCGAGCGGTGACGCTACGACTGGACAGCCTGAGCACCGTGTCCGAGCGGAACGTCATGGGCGAGTCCGGAGAGTCGTACAGATGGAAAACAGCCAGACTAAGAGGCGGCAAACGAACCATAAACGTTGCCTAGGCAGAAACGCACAAAAATGAAAAAAATCAGTAATGATCATAAACAGAGTGAAAACAAAAAGGCTCTCGTTGAAAAGGTTCTAGCTTCAGTCCCCTGTTTAAATTAGAAGGTCAAGTGTTGCTCAGAAGGCACGGATTAAAATGTGGCAGCTTTAACAAATTAGCAACAGTGCAGGAGTTAGCATGTGAACAACGACGGTGTTAATTAGAGCCTTTGTATTTTGTGTCACACTTCATTTTTCCAGTGGGTGAGCAGCTTTTTATTTAGAAGCTCCAATTCATAAATAACTGCAAAGGCACATTAGAGCAAATGCTTACACATATATGATGCAGATTCGATAAAATATTTTAGCCTCGTTTTCCCTTTTTAATGTACCAGAAAACAACCAAAGTCATGCTCCTGAGTGAAAAAATATAAACAATAAATAAATAGGAACAAATAAATGACACGTCTGTCAAAACCTTTGCTGAACAGTGCAGAAACCCACAAGGCTGTGTGCTGCTTTGTAAACATCTTACCTCGAATACCTCAGCGCTCATCTGAGTCCCAGAGCTCCACTGAGCACTCAGCTGCACGGGAAGAGTCTGTCCATCCTCAGTAAGCACCCGCACCCTGACTGTGTTGACCAGCACAGTCACCGTGCACAGGCGCTCGTGCTCGATGGGGTTGAACAGAACCAGATACCTGGCAGGGAAAAAAAAAATGTAAGCACAGGATGTTGGCATTTGGCTGAGGGAGGACGCATGAGAGGAAATAAAAGATAATACCTGGGTCCTGCTGGGTCCAGCTCGATTAAGGTGCGCTGCGGCAGAGAGTCTTGAGTCGCACGTCTGTCATCCTATAGATGTCAGATATAATCAAGACCATATACTGAATACTGAATATATGCAGTAAGATTCTTAAGAGTTCCCTTTTTGTTCTGAAAACACAAAAGTGTCCGTCTACATTTTGCCTCACCGTCTCCAGGAAGGGCTCTGTCTGATAAAAGCGATAAAACTCTTTGTTCTTCAACACCAGGAAATGAGCAGCATTGATGATAACCCTCTTCAGTCCGATAAGTGCACGTAGTAACCTAAAGGTGCAGCAGGAAATACAAGTTGCTCACGTCAACTATCCCTGAAGACATGGTCACTATTGTGCTTTGATGTGTTAAAAGGACAGGATGAGACATCACAAAGCAGGTGTGTGGTTTTTTTTAAATTGATTATTATCAATTATTATTATCATCATCATCATTATTATCATTAATTATTATTATTATTATTATAAAAATGTGATTTATTTTTCTGCCTTCAGCGCCTTACTTGTTGCCATAATCGATGGCGACGTTCTCCTTCGCAGTGCCAGTAATCGCATCGTGATGCTGGAAGAGGCCAACTGACCGTCTTGCATCAACCAGCAGGGCATAATCTGACACAGGGTAGCGTCCTTCCATACCTGCATGACGAGCGTTGGCAACCGCCAGGCTATAGAGGATTTCTGCCCCCCTGAAAAACGACAAAAATTAATCGTTGATGAATTAAAAACTATTTTCTTTGGTGAGCTACAAATGTGTTCATCTCCCATATTTAGAAACACTGTTATGTTTTAGTTGGTTTTTCTTCAACTACATGTAACAAGATGTATAATTTATATAGTACACCATTTTACATGTGTATTATATACCTTTGTGTTTTTGTATGTGAATGTTACAGTGTATGCTCATAAAAATTATAAATGCGCAAATGTGTATGTACTTAGATATGCAACAATTACATCATTGTGATGGCTGAAAGGTAGAGAAGTGTTACATTATTTAAAAAGCTTATGCTTTTTTCTGCTCCTTTTGAACATTATAATACAGTACTTTATTTCATCATTTTGTTGCTCCTTTTTCTTAATTCTTTTGTTGAAATAAAACATTTTTTTGCCTACATGAACAATATGCTCCAACACCCGAATGAAGTAATGTATTACAAAAGACATGTACATATGAACTTTAAAACTACTTCTGCTTTTTTGGTATGACTTAAAAATAAAGTAGAGGTGGGCGATATGGCTCAAATAATATATTGTGAAATTTCAGAGCATTTTGACGATAACGATCAATTTTGTGATATAACAAAACAAAAATAATAATAATAGTTAGTTATTTGACAAAATTAACTTAACATGTTGCTTTGCAGTATTATATCAAATAAAAAACAATGGGGTAATTTTACTGAAATTACTTTATTTAGTAACGTATTCAGTCTCCAAATGTAAAAATAATCCTTCTGTTATTTAGATTGAAAAAGTCTGCACAAAATATAGATAAAAAAAATAAAATAATAAAGTGCAGGTGCAGTTTCCAAAATAACTAAATAAAATGAAGCTTAAGATCTGTTGAGCATAAATGAAAGCTACAACAAAATATATGTTGCCTTTAAATGAAGTATAACTTCGAGAACTTGTAACAAGGTGATCAGCTGACCCTGAAGCTTGTTGGTGTTTCAGCTTCATCTGTTCCTGCAGAGGAATGATTCATTTCTCTGACTGATCTGTCTCTGATCACCTGCCTCTTGATCCGTGGACCGACTGTGGAACTCGAGACAGTTGAGCTGTGCGTGTTTGTACCGACAGTTTAGAGCGGGGGAGACGCAGCCCGCACCGGCAGCCCAGAGAGGGGTGGGGGGAGGGAGAGACAGTTGATCTGTCTGTACCTGCAGTTTAGAGCTGGATGGAGAAAAGCTGAGACGCACATTGTTTGCTTTTAGCATTTTAGCTAGCTACTAGTATTGCGCGCAACTAATTAGCGTTACACCAGTACTGACAGGTGGAGGGGGTGAGCAGTTCGGTTTAGTCGTTTGGCGCACTCTGTTGTTAAGGGGGCGGGGCGCCCTGACGTATTTTGTCATGAAATTAGCATATCATGATATCTTTTTTTTTGCCCGGGCAAGCATTTTTTAATGGTATTATCATGATCAATATATGGCCCAGCCCTATAAACAAGAATATTTTTTTTTGTTTGTTTCATCAGTTCCCTTCTGTAAATTTAACAATTGCCCTCCCTGACAAAACCTGGGATCACAGAGCTTCTCACTTTTCTTCTTTTTAAACTGTGTTTTAGTTACACATCAGACCCTTAATACTCAGTTTTCTTGTTGAGTGATGTTTATAAAGATGGCCTACCTGAGATGAGACTCAATTACACGGTCCAGGCTTTTGTAAAAAGGTCGAGAAGTGTAATAACCAGTCCAGTAGTGGTCTTCGCGGTCTGCATAGGCAAAAAAATCCCCGCCAAGAACAGGAAAATCACCAGGTCTAGATCCTTGAGCGACTCCATGTGCTTTGTATACAGCGTTAAAATAGTCCGTCAGAGTCCCAAACTGAGCCTGTAAGAACAAGATGACCTAACAGTTAGAAAAAGAAACTTCCAAACACAAACACAGCAAAAAAAAATAAAAAAAGTCATTCATTTATTATTTGTGGGCTTTTCATGTTGTACTGCAGCTTTTGAGTCAGGCATCAAATCACGACAGATTCTTTGTTCTGTCAAGCAAGTTAAACTACAACTGCATAATTCATTTGTTCACTGGAAAACTGGGTACACTTCATGCTGAGATGTACAAATAAAATGATTTATGACCATTTTTTTTATTTATTTAGAAAACATTTTGATAAACACGATTTGTGACAAGTGTAAAATTCTTTTCTCACCTGAACATGCAGCTCAGGGTGAGAGTTCATGTAGTCGAACAGCTTCTGATAATTGACGTACTGCTGATCCCACTCCAGAGCTTTATCGTAGCGAAAGTCATCTCCTAGAGGAACGAGAAGCACCTTGCTGCGGTAGAGTTTGGACTTTTTACGGTACTGGTCCAGAAGCAGCTGGGCTCTGCATGAAAGAAAAGGGTGAGAGGAAAAAATTAAACTGAGAAGTACAGCAGGTTTGTTAGGAAATCCCTACGCCTCTGGAACAAAACCAAAATAAGGGTTTAATTGGCTCTCGAGGTAGTTTTCACTGAAATACAGGCTCTAAAAGCTGCAATAATAATAATGTGGTTCCAAGACTATAAGCACTTCATGCCCACGTTCCTCAGTTCATTTCCACTTTGGCTGTTGTCACTGGCATGAGTTCAAGCAGAGTTTATTAAGAAACCGTTACAAAACAGTGCAACAGCAATGACAATCAGCTTTTGTGCGTTACTGAATTTGAATGGAAACAAAAACGTTGTAGAGATGACACCCTCATTTAGAATGAACACCAATACACATGCAACAAAATGTCTTCACAAGCTTTTCTTCTGGTCGTTAAACTTCACGTTCTAACCTGATGAACACTTTGAGCAACAATTTAATCACAATTACATTTCTAATTACTTCGGTCCTCATTACAGGTAGTCCCCGATTTACGAGCGCTCTGATCTACGAGGTTCCGGACTTACGAGCTGGCGAATTTTTTGAAAAAACGCAAAAAATACAGAGTTTTTCTGTGTTTTTTCACCACAGTTCGTTAGCTAAACATGTGGACACACGTTTCCGATCATTTTTATGCACTCGTAAGCAGTTTTTCGATGAAAAACGAGTGTTTGTAGTCGCGCTAGCAAAACCGTTCCAATTTACGAGCGAAATTCCGGACTTACGAGACACGTGGCGGCCGTTCCAAATTACGAGATTTCCGGTTTACGAGCGCCTCGTTGTAACGGAACTCGCTCGTAAATCGGGGACTACCTGTAGTTTAGAAACTAAATGCTCACCTTTCTGCTACATTGGCGTCCACCACAGGTTTTGGCGGCACTTTCCAGGGGCAGTTGATCCGACCTCCCGGTAACCTTTTAAAGTCAAACTGACAACAGACCTTCGGATCGGGTCCACAGGTGTGAGGCACATCGTAGCTGTAGAACGGCATCATGTGGCAAAACATGTCCGTGCTCGACCCAGTGTCTGTTAAAGCAACGCAATCAAAGCAGAAAAATTTATGACAAGTTAGAAAATATTCAATATTGAGTAGTTTAGAAACCAAATACAGTGAAGGTGACACAGAAAGCATGATTTTCTCTCGACATTGGTGAACGTAGACACATGCTCATACCTTTACTGCCAGTGATCTTGTGATAAAAATATAAAAATGACTAAATCTATCATATTAAGTACTTACAATGTACAACTGATATCTAAAAAGTTTTGATACTTTCACTTAAAAGCAAACAAGCAGATCTATGGCAGCCATGCTATTTTCAGAAATTATACAACAGACAAAAAGCCAGAGGAGATACATGGATGCAGTTAGGGACGAGTTGGAGTGAGGACAGGGGAGGTAAAAGACAGTGAGATGGAGGAAGATGAGTCGCTGTGAAAACCTCTGAAAAAGGAACAACTGAAAGAAAAAGACGACTACAGACAGATCTGTTGAGATTATTTCAGCGCGAGCTTTCCAAAATTGTTCTCCATTTTAACTCCATTGGCAAGTGGCTTGGCTCCTCTTTAAATGAGCTTGACGATGAGCACATGAATCACAAGATGTTGCTGGCGCTGCTCCACTCACCCCATGCCTGCCTCCACATAAACTCCAGACTGCGTGTGGAGGCAAAGTGTTTTTTAATTGAATAGTGGATCCTTTGGATGAGCATGCTGGTCAGGTTAGCCCTCTTCAGCAAATAAGGCATGGTGGCGCTGTGGCCAAAGGGGTCTACTGCCCACCCGCTGTGAGGAATTATGCCTAGAAAACAAGTAGGAAGCAAGTATTTCAGTTAAATGCTTGGACAAAGAGGGAGATACATTTAGGATGCAAGATGCACTGAAAGCACCACAAATCATTTGATCGCCTGCAGAGGCAGGCGCCACATCTGTTGCATGTGGGATGTTGAGCCTCAATTTTACAACCAAGCACACTGAGTGGAATAATTTAGAATCATGGGAAGGCACAAGTCCTTAAACTTCTCAGAGTGGAGTCACTTCAACATTTCTGCATCAGTCGTCTGAATAAAAAAGCCAGTTCTTGAAAAAGGAATGTGTTCTGATCGAGTGTGTACCCAGATTTCGTTCTAGCCACTGATGCCCTTCAATGAGCTGGTCTATCATGGCAAAGTAGTGAGCGTTAGCTTCATCCGTCATCACCCAACCTCCCGTCACCATCTCAAGCTGTCCTCCGAGGATTAGCCTGTTAAAAAGAACGGATTAATAGAAGCAAGGTGAGAATAATCCAACCCTAATGTGAGAGTCGCACTAACCAGACAGAAGACTATTTTTAGATCTTGAATAATATGGCAGCAGGTACGACCTGCTGTAAAGTGTTTATAGTCTCACCTGTCTACATCTACCAATTCTGAAGATAATGAGCTATACGTTTGCTTCACCAAACTGTGACTCACTTGCGCATGGCCTCCTGTTTATACACATCTGCCGCCTCCCACCACTTGGCGAAGTAGGAAATCTCAGACCATATGAACTTGCGGCGAGGATCCTCAGCCAGCTTAACAACCATGTTGTCTAAAATGTGTTGCGTCTGGTCTGTGAAGTACTTGTCAAAAGTCTTGACCCATCCTAAAAGCACAGAGGGACCTAATTAAGCAGGCTGCACGAGCGCTGATAAAACATATGGTCCATCACCAAGCTAAACAAAACATGTCTATGATTACATGGCGAACTGATCCAAAGACGTGAAAAACAAGAGCAGGTGGAGACTGGAAGATGTAAAAGTGCTGCATGAATAACTCTGTTTTATTCAAACAGAGCTAGTAGTACACACGAAAAGCAGACTGCTTTATAGGAAGTGACTAAAATGCACAATCTGCAGTTTCAATCCCTGTAGTCTTTGCTTTCTATACATAAAATGTTGCATATTCTACTTTGCTGCAAGTCAACAATATGGCGTTTCCAAAAATAAAAATAAAAAATGGTTGTCTGAGAGTCTAGACATTTAATGTCGCAGAAAACTGTCAAGAAAACTTTGCAGCTCAAAATGAAGCCTATCCCCTACTGTTAATGAACACAATTTGCAAGTCTCCTCAGCCAGTCAACAAATCAATACCTGTCAAGTTAGAAAACATTTCACAGGCTGGTAAACAAGTTTAATGGAAATGTCAGTCTACAGTACAATTTCAGACAATCATTTCTAAAAATAACCAGTTTTCCAATACCAATATCTTCCTAATTCTATTGTTTGTGGCTAAGCTGTTGATCTTGTCAGCATTATACTTATAATGAGAACATTAGAAAATCGATTTCCGCATCTCTAGAATTATCATGCTACTCAGGTGAGGCCTCAAAGTAATTGACTAAACCGTCTCTGTACTAACCAAATCTTGACATTTACAGTTTTAAACCAGCTTTTCTGTTTGCTTTAAGTTCTGTCTCAAGAAATATTCTCAGACTTTTTACGTCAGACATGTTTAACAGTCAACAAAGCCCTCATGACTCACCTGGATCATTGTGAGAATGAGGGACCACAAACACTTGCAGAGGTTCATTATTCCACTCATCAGGTTCATAAGTGATGTCAAAGCCCTGCTTCCATACACCACCGTCAGGGTTATCAAACTTTAGAATGGAGTAAACATCCAGCATCTAAAAATAAAACAACTGCTTAATGAGGATAGCTCAAAAACAGGCATACAGTGACAAATACGTGGCTAAAATTAACCATGGCTGGTGAAGTTAATAACAATATAATAATCATCATAATCTTAACTGCCTACAACATTGGTGAAAAAAAAAAAAAAACAGGTTTTAAATCAGGTTAAAGCACAGAGACCGCTCTTTTAAGAGTTTTTAATTACCTTCTTTTAACCGTTGATTCAGGGAGCTTTGCAGTTTTAGTGTTTTTAGACCTTTCTGCTGCCTTTGATACTGTGGACCACATCTTGTCAAGGCTTGAGAAGGTGGTTGGTATCAAAGGTAGAGTTGTATCCTAGTAGTTTAGATCCTACGTGAATCACAGGACTTTTTTCTGTTCATTTAGGGCAGTGGTCCCCAAACTGCGGCACGTGGGCCGGATGCGGCCCTCCTCCACATTTGGTCCGGCCCCCAGAACAATACCAGTGAACATTTAGATTTTTTTTTCATATGTGTATTTGTATTTGATAATAAAGTTGGACGTTTGCAATAAAATGTTCCTTAGTTATGAACTATTTTGAACTATTGTTCCACATTTAATTTATTGTGTCAATGTTTGGGGAAAAACCCTGACACATCCAAAACGTGACATTCTGTTCCACCCTTTTGCGGTCTGTGCCCCTATCTGGCAACCCTCAGAAAAAAAATCCTAAACCCGCCCCTCTCAAAGACAGAACTGAATAATGGTGAAAAGATTAGGTAAGAGAAAAATAGATTCAGAATGCAGGGCATTTAAGCTGCAGTGGACAAATGATTATTTTTTTGTTCAATGCAAAGAAAAGGCTGTCTCATCTGTAAAGAGGCGGTGGCAGTATTCAAAGAATACAATCTGCGGTGACACTATGAATCCCGTCACAAAGACAAGTATGATAGCTTGCGTGGCCTAACATGCTAACGCGGAGGGGCTAACGCTAATGCGCGCAGCCTTTTGGATGGACACCGCGGAGAAACGGCTCCCAGTAAGTTATTCGCTACTAATTAACTATTTATTATTGTTCCAACATCTGTGAAGAACCCAGAAAGGGTTATTTGATTGTGCTTTCTGGAAAACAATACAGTACATTTTTACATTTAGGCACTCCTGCAATCGTCACACTTTTTCCTATTACAAACTGACTCCGGCCCCCCACCAGAGAAGGGAAAAGTTATGTGGCCCTCACAGGAAAAAGTTTGGAGACCCCTGATTTAGGGGAATGTTCATCAGTGGCTCCTCTAATTTGTGGGGTCCCTCAAGGGTCTATTTTAGGTCCACTGCTTTTTAATCTTTACTTGTTGTTTTTGGGGGTCCATTTTTAGAAATTGCAACATTCCTTTTCATTGCTTTACTGATGATATTCAGTTGGATCTGCCTATTAGGTTAGACATGGTCACTCCACTGGAACCGCTCTTGAACTATATAAATACCGGTAATATTAAAGTCTGGGTGAAACTAAATTTCCTGAATGTAAACGCAAATAAAATTGAAGTCATCAGCTCCCGTAAATGCAATGTCCTTGACACTCTTAGCCCATCGGCTTCATACACACACACTCCACTGTCAGAAATCTGGGTTTCTTTGTTTTGTTTTTTTCCCCAATAGTGCTTTTAAATTACACAAACAGATAAACGCAGTTGTTAAATCCAGTTTCTTCCAACTAAGACTCATTGCCAAGGTGAAGTCTTGTCTCCCTTTCAGAGACCTTGAAAAGGTGATTCACGCTTACCTCTCATTTGGACTATTATAATGCGTTGTATGTTGGTTTAGCTAAAAAATGTCTTTACATTGCTTACAAAACATCCAGCACAGAGCAGCTCATCTTTTACCAGCAACTACAGTAGAAAACATGTCCACTTCCGGACTGATTTTAAGATTTTATTGCTTCTTTTTAAAGTTTCAAAAGGTCTGGCCCCACCATATTTATGTAATCTTCTTAACATCCACATTCCAGTGAGAGAACTCCAGTCTACCAACCAGTTTCTCTTAGATGTCCCCAGATCCAAACTGAAGCCCAGAGGTGATCGGGCTTTTGCACCTGCTGCTCCAAAATTGTGGAATAGTTTACCTGATCATTTAAAAACTGCAGAGACTGTTGAGACGTTTACCGGAAAATATTTGCTCAAGACTCATCTTTTTTCTCTGGCATTTGATCCAGGCAGCGTTTGAGAACCAGTTAGAGCCGATTTTTCCTTTTTGTTGCGCGTTGTATTACATTGTTAACTTTCTCGTGTTTCCTTAGTAACAATACAGTATGTATTTTTGTTCATCTTTCTTGTTTTCATTTTAATTTGACTAAATTGTAAAGCACTTTGGTCAACTTTTGTTGTTTTTATGCGCTATATTAAAAAAAAATTGACACCAACATCTTGCTGCAACACTAAGCCCTGTTGGGAACATTTGCATTCTAGTTTTCACATTGATGTTACTTTGACAGTTACAACCAACAAACATTTTTGCATGCCAGTCACATCCAACTAGCCTGGCCCTCGCCAATCCTGCACAACTCCGCTCAATTCTATTTCCCTTCACTGCTGGGTCTGGGATTTGTCTCATAGACAACGATTTCTCCGGTCGATTTTTGACCGGACCAATCAGAGAACAGAAGGCAGATTGGCGGATTACCGGACCAATCAGAGAACAGAAGGCGGAGTTTTGAACGACGTTGACTGACGTCGTCAGTTAAAATGGCTGCCGCCACGAAGGAATTTTCCAGAAAACAAGGTAAAAAACTATTATTTCTTTCCTGAGAAAAACTATATTTCTTAGCTGACGTTATATCAGAAGTGTTCCTGAGCTTAACAGTTCCTAAATCAATTCACGAAATGGTCAAATCTGCTGGATTTAAATAGTTTCGGTTTGACATTTTCCAAACAGCCTCAGGGTGCGCTACGAAAATAAATGATAAAAAATCGAATTTTATCTCAAATGTTTCATCCAGGCCAACAGTCAGTAAATTAAAGACATATAATTACACACTGGTAGCAGAAAAAATATCCACCGAGTGGTTTCTGAGCTTTTTATCTGAATAGCCTGGACCTCGCCAGGCTAAGCTAACAAAACTCCGCCTTCTGTTCTCTGATTGGTCCGGTCAAAAATCGAACGGAGAAATCGTTTTCTATGGGAGGAATGCCAGACCCTAGTCAGAAGCAAAGTGAAGGACAGGGTGTGGTTTTAACCAGGCTAACATCCAACCATCTCCCACCCTCATTCTCAACCCGATTAAAAATGTATAAAGAACATGATAAAGACTATGTTGGTTCCACAACCTCCAAACTACTCTCATAGCAAATTGATGGGATCTAATGGTGGATGTGGTGAAAAAGTTTCAATCAGGCGAACACATCCCATTTTTACTGAACCCAAAATTACAATTACTAAAATTTAGGTACCAGACTTTAGGATTATACATCTGCCCTAACTAGCCTGACTTTTTGTGCTGGCATAAAAAAGTATCTATTAAATATTATTTGGTTGGTCATAAAGCTTCACCTTTTCAGACTTGGCTTCTCATTTTGTAGAAGTATAACTTGTTTACCTGAACATCAGCTTGAACTCTGTTCCCCTCAGCAAACTGGCAATCTTGAGGTTTTACGGCAAGGAAAGTGGGTCGACCGTCGAAGGGTAGGACCCAGGAACCATTGGCACTTCTGAAAGGCAGGTGGCCACTGGGAGACACAGCTCCTGTGTCTGTGAGCTCCATTACAGAGTCCTTTATGTGGCTGATAATTTGATGATTTTCCTCCAGAAGTTGCTCCAGCTGCTCTATCCGGTTCTGCAGGACTGAAATTTGGCTCTAAAAAGAATATAAATAAATAAATAAATAAAGACACCACCATCAACCAAACCATGCAATGCTCTTCTTTCTAAGACTCGAAATTTACAATGTTTAACAAATGTATTTAAAGCACAAGGATTTTGATGAGAAACGGAGAGAAGAACTGGCAAGCCAGTATAAATACATGTTTTAAAAAAATTAAATTACCGGTAAGCTTTAAATTACAAGATGAATTTAAAAAAACTAATTAGACATAAGGATTTAGTGATGTAGAGATCTTTTAGCTCATGAGCTTAAGGCAGCAACAAAAAAAGTGTGATACAAGCAAAAAATAAAGAAAAGGAAATAAAGCAGCTGTAAAAACAACTGTAGAGCGAGAGTTTTAAATCATATTCCCAACAACTTCAACAATTATTCTTACCCTTGGAAAGTTCCCTCCATTCTGTCGCCTTGCAGGGTCATGTTGGACTCGATCCAACATCAGATAGAGTGAGAACACTGCTACACAGAATATGGCTCCTCCACACACCGTCACCTGTTTCCTTAGCTTCATCTTCCTGTGGAGCAGCCGTCCTCCCGGGATTTAAATTTTCTCAAAAATATGGCCTGAACTGCAAAGGGTTTTATTATTTAGTACAGTGAGGGAGAAAAAAAGTCCTGAAAAACGTGAACAAAATCCTTAACAGTGAAAAAATGAATGACGAAAACTAAACTATGCCAGTATGAAAGGTTTAGTCCCCCTCCTGTGATGCCTGCTGCCTCCAATAATCATACTGAAGACAACAATGATAGAAGCTACAGCAGTAGCAGTGGAGAACAGTACTAAAGCTGCAATAGCTGGCAAGACGTCTGACCGCTCAGGCCCAACCACAGCCACCGGTGGTCTCCTTCAAAGTAGCCCTTGTGTTCAACCATTCAAATCAATGAGATTGCAGGAAAAGGAAAAAAGCAAAAAACAAAACTGAAGATCAAACAGGGAAACTAGTGTCCCTGCAGCATGATTGTTGTTGCTGTTGTAGGTCCAGTCCCCACTTCCAGAGCAAAGTCTAATCCTCCAGTAGAGCCAGAGTTTGAGCCCTTTTTCTCAAATGGCCTTGTGTGCCACAACAGTACGCCTGGCAGTTTGCACACTGAGCATGTGCAAAGGAATAGGCAGAGGGGAAAAAAAGACCAGCTTGGCTAAGAGCAGCAGCAGCAGATTTTTTAATCAAGCCTCAGCTTTACCCCAGAGCAGCTTCAGGAATTAAAATGAGATGAATGCTATCCTTGTCTCAGCAACGTAATGACTGCATATCTACCGTGGCAGCATGAGCAGCGCCTGTCCTTGATCACAAGTGCCAAGTTGACATCACATTAGGCGGTCCTCTTCAGCTGTTGGAAACAATTCAAAATAAATGTAGCATCCATAAACACATTTTGGCCCATTTCAGAAAAACAAACAGCACAAGTGCACTGTCTAGCCCCTGTGGAAAAAGTGAACTCATTTTAGTTTTTTAAGTAAATCCCAACAAAAGAAGAACCCCAGCTAAAAGGATACAACTTTCCTCTTTAAAGGAGAAATGTAATCAAATCTGAAAAAATCGATATAACAAGAATTTCATATAGTAAACAACACACATAAACTTACTTAGTATGCTTTTTTTAAGTCAGTAGCTTAAAGAAATAGTTTTTTACATTTTTCCTGCTACATGCCGAAGTGCAGTGATTTCTGTAGTAATTTTCTGGACGCACTTTTATGACACAATTAAGACCTCCTTTGCTATCTTACAATAACACTGAAGCTATAAACCCATCATTACTGTCCTCCTGTCTGTCATTTAAAATGGAAGCAGAAGACTTTTTTGAATCTGAAGGATATCACTTTAGTTTGTCAAAAACAGTTTGGTGATTTAGTGCATTAATGGGCATTTCTATCCTGGAAATACGAATAGCCGTGCGTTAGCCGCCGCATGCTAACGTTAGCATGCTAGCGCCGTATGCTAACGTTAGCATGCTAGCGCCGTATGCTAACGTGGAAGTGGGGGTGTTGAAAATGTCCTGAAACAGTTACCAATGTCTTGTTAAGCTCTGTCTTCCCCAGAACATAGTAGGATCTAAAATGATTTTTAAAGATGAAGGAGCAAGTTGAAACATGCTGTCTCCTCCTTGCTAGCAGGCTCCATTGGGAGCTAGGGGTGGGCGTATCGATTCTAGTATCGATACTATCGATACCAAGGTGGTACTTGGTATCGAATCGATACTAGCGCTGTGGAATCGATGCTTTGTTGTCGCGCTCTCTCGCTCCGGCACACACGCAAACTGTGCCCCTCCCCCTGCTGTAGGTAGGTATTTGAGAGCGCGCACTCTGCGGTCTGCTAGCAGAAGCAGCAGAGATGGCAGAGAGAAAGAGAAGCGCTGTGTGGATGTTATTTACTGCAGTGGATAAGGAAACGGCCACATGCAGAAAGGATTTTCTCTGACAGGCAGGACAGTTAGTGACACAGAGAAGAAGTGCAATTAAAGGGAAAAATGTAAACATGTTACTGTTCCTGAACAAAAACCTTTAAGTCATTTCCAACATGTAAATAGAGCCCAAAGGGCTCCTTACACATTATTTGCAACACTGACTTGTTGTTGTTTTTTTTTTTTTTTTTTTTTTCAAAAAACATCTGTGCAATAGAAGTTGTTTTCTTATCACTGTTTTTGTGATTTTGACAGTGTTATGTTTTTGTAACATTGCTGCTTTTTTGTTATTTTGCACTGGTGACTTTTATTTAAACAACTGTGTGTTGTAAAAGAGGTGATGGGCAAATATTTTGTTACTCACACTGTTCAATTTTTTATACTGCTGCTGCAGCTAGTTGATAGAGCATTTTTATTTGACATTAAAACATCTGTGCAATAGAAGTTGTTTTCTTATCATTGTTTTTGTGTTGTTGGCAGTGTTATAATTTTGTGCGGCTCAACAGCGCCCCCAAGTATCGGAATCGGTATCGAAGTATGCGATTCTAGCACAGTATTTACTTGGTATCGGATCGATTCCAAAATTCTCAGTACTGTATCGCCCACCCCTATTGGGAGCTGCCTGGCTAACTAACTACGGTGGCCCTACATGGCCAAAATTCTACAGCGGCCAAATGCACAGGAGCGGTAAAAATACAATATAAAATTTAAAAAAAGTTTTTAAATCGATTTTGGGGCTTTTAGAATCTATTCTGAATCGCCAGGACTAAGAATCTTGATTCTTTAAAAAATAGATTATTTTTGCTGCATCCCTAATTGCTACCTCTGAAACCTTTTTGTCCACAACTAGATACACACACTAATATAACTGTAAGAGGGACGACCGTTGCACTGCCTACGTCATATTCAGGGGACGGAGAGCAGGCAGGGGGAGGGGGGTCAAAAACACCAGATGAGAATTTTTTCACTTTGCAAAGTCTAAATTTGAGTTAGGATTACATTTTTAACTTGTGAAAATTTCTCAACAAGCTTATTTTATGCTTTTTATTAGACTACTATTAGCTTAAAAACACTTTTCATTTCTCCTTTAATAGGTAGTCATATTTTCTTCTGGGTGTGAATCCAGTATTAGCTTTCATTAGGATCTACTTATTACCACAAACTTGGCACTCACATTGGTTAAGATTGGCTTGGAAAACGGTCTTAAAGTCAGTAGGAGGAAGATATTTTTTTAGACCACCTGGACCAGAAAAACGTCCAATATGAAATGTTTTTTATGCTGATGTGCATGACCTAGAAACAAAACACTACTTCCTACCATTTGGTAAGATAATGTAAACGTACAGCTGATTCTAATCTGCTCACTTGAATGCATAGCAGATTCACAAAAAACAAGTCAATGTTATTACTAACAATGTATGTGCAAACTACTTTACACCGAATAGGTTTCCTCGGGTCGATAGGTGACATTTCTGTAAAAGTTTAACAGGAATCAATTTCAGTGCAGGGTCAGGCTGCTTTAAACTTGAGTCCATTTACAGACTTGCATTTTATTTATTTGGTCAACATCCCATCTAAGCTAAAATACACAAATTAAACAATATACAACTCATTTGTGACATTAACATAATCTCCTAAACTTCAAAACATCATCACTTCACTAAAGCGGAAGTATGGTAACGTTTTCGGCTAATAGGCTAACGCTAGCACCCCATGTTCTGTAACTAATTTAATTTAGCTTTACGTGTCGAGCGCTGTACAAGGTTGGTTTAAATTTTTATTTTATATTATTCTTCGTAGACCATTTCCTTTCTGCTCTGCTCCGCCACAAACGTGATGGGCTGTTAGACATGAATAAAGACAATACGTGGCTGATATTCCACTCGCGAACTACTGTATTCATTTTCTAACTAAACATCGACCGACATTTAAATTATACAAGAACTTGTTTCCTTATGAAGAAAATAGGGGGAGAAATCAAGTTACCCATTAAAGGACAGATGATATTCCAGCCGGAAGACTGTGGAGCTCAGCAGCTGCAGGCTGACAGATTACCAGAGTACTGTAGAGCGAGCTTAGCATTTTAGCATGGTTAGCACCTGAGCTGCTGCAAAGCCTTCTGGGAAAAAAAACTCTTCTTTCTCTGTGTGCGCGCGCAGCAGGAGGAGCATTAAAGTTTCAGACACAGATATTTCAGGATAAAAATTATAACTTCATGCTGGTGGGGTTTCTCATGAAGTTTTCCAATCATATAAAATATATATCTTCTTCTTTTGGCTTTTCCCTTTTCAGGGGTCGCCACAGCGAGTCATCCTCCTCCACCTCACTCTGTCCTCTGCATCCTCTGTCCTCACTCCAACTACCTTCATGTCCTCTCTAACTGCATCCATATATCTCCTCTTTGGCCTCCCTCTTTGTCTTTTTCCTGGCAGCTGCATTTCTAACATCCTTCTACCAATATACCCACTGTCCCTCCTCTGGACATGTCCAAACCATCTCAGTCTGGCCTCCCTAACTTTATCTCCCAGTTGTTCAACATGTGCTGTACCTCTGATTATCTCATTCCTGATCTTATCCATCCTTGTCACTCCTAAGGAGAACCTCAGCATCTTCATTTCTGCTACTTCCAGTTCTTTCTCCTGTCTTTTTGTCAATGACACCGTCTCCAGACCATACAACATAGCTGGTCTCACCACTGTCTTGTAAACTTTTCCTTTGACCTTTGCTGACACCTTTTTGTCACAAATCACTCCTGAAACTTTTCTCCATCCACTCCATCCTGCCTGGACTCTCTTTTTCACCTCTTTACCACATTCCCCATTTTCCTGGACAGTGGACCCCAAGTACTTGAAGTCCTGCACCTTTGTGACCTCTGCTCCTTGTAGCCTCACTGTTCCACTGGCCTCCCTCTCATTCACACACATGTACTCTGTCTTACTACGGCTGACTTTCATTCCTCTTCTTTCAAGTGCATACCTCCACCTCTCCAAGTTCTCTTCCACCTGTTCCCTGTTCTCACCACAGATCACAATGTCATCTGCAAACATCATAGTCCATGGGGATTCCTGCCTGACCTCATCTGTTAGTCGGTCCATCACCAGAGCAAACAAGAAGGGGCTCAGAGCCGATCCTTGATGCAATCCCACCTCCACCTTGAAGCTATCTGTCACTCCTACAGCACATCTCACCACTGTCCTGCTGCTTAAGCACCTTGATAACAGTTTATCTGTTTTAACTGTATAAATAAAATTGACTTGACTTGACTTGCTGTCCTCATACATGTCGTGTACCAGTCTAACATACTTTTCTGCCACTCCAGATTTCCTCATGCAATACCACACCTCCTCTCTTGGTACCCTGTCATATGCTTTTTCTAAATCCACAAACACACAATGGAGTTCTTTCTGACCCTCTCTGTACTTCTCTATCAACATCCTCAAAGCAAAGATGGCATCTGTGGTGCTCTTTCTTGGCATGAAACCATACTGCTGCTCACAGATAGTCACCTCTTGTCTAAGCCTTCCTTCCACAACTCTCTCCCAGATCTTCATTGTGTGGCTCATCAACTTAATTCCCCTGTAGTTGCTACAACTCTGTACATCACCCTTGTTCTTAAAAATGGGAACCAGCACACTTCTTCTCCATTCTTCAGGCATTTTCTCACCCTCAAATATTCCATTAAATATTTGAGTCAAAAACCTCACTGCCATCTCTCCAAGACATTTCCAAACCTCCACTGGTATGTCATCAGGTCCTACTGCCTTCCCCTTCTTCATTCTTTTCAAATCTTTCTGGACTTCACCCTCACTAATCTTTCCCACTTCCTAGTCCACAGTTTATATGACCTCCACTCTTCTTTCTCTTTCATTCTCTTCACTCATTAACTCCTCAAAGTAATCCTACCATCTTCCCATCACACTCTCCTCACTTGTTAGAACATTCCCATCTTTAATAAGCCTAACCTGCTGCACATCCTTTCCAGCCTGATCCCTCTGTCTTGCCAATCGGTACAAGTCCTTCTCGCCCTCTTTAGTGTCCAGTCTCCCATACAACTCATTGTACGCCCTCTGCTTTGCCTTAGCTACTTCCCTCTTTGCTCTATGTCCCATCTCCTTATATTCCTGTCTCCTCTCTTCAGTCCTCTCACTGTCATATTTCTTCTTGGCTAATCTCTTTCTTTGAATGGCGTCCTGCACTTCACTATTCCACCACCAGGTTTCCTTATCATCCATTCTCTGTCCAGATGACACACCAAGTACCTTCCTACCTGTCTCTCTAATTACTGTTGCTGTAGTAGCCCAGTCACTTGGAAGCTCTTTCTTACCACCCAGAGCCTTTAACAGCTCGTCTCTGAATTTCTCACAACATTCTTCCTTCTTTAGCTTCCACCATTTGGTCTTCTTCTCTGATTTTACTCTTTTTCTCTTCTTCGCAACAACAGTCATTCTACACACAACCATCCGATGCTGTCTGGCCACGCTCTCCCCTGCCACAACCTTACAGTCTCCAATCTCCCTCAGGTTTCCTCTTCTACACAGAATGTAATCGACTTGTGTACTCCTTCCTCCACTCTTATAGGTCACTCTATTCCTCCCTCTTTTGTAAATAAGTATTGACTATAGCCATTTCCATTCTCTTGGCAAAATCCACCACCATCTGTCCTTCCTGGTTTCTTTCCTTGACACCAAACCTACCCATCACTCCCTCATCTCCTCTGTTTCCTTCACCAACATGTCCATTCAGGTCTGCTCCAATCCACTCTTTCCTCCCTGGGAATACTCTCTATCACTTCATCCAAATCTTTCCAAAATTTATCTTTCTCCTCCCCATCACATCCAATCTGTGGAGCATAACCACTGACTATGTTTAGCATCAGACCTTCTACTTCTACCTTCAGGCACATCATCCTAAAAACATGCACGTTAGGCTGATTGGTGACTCTAAATTGACCCTAGGTGTGAGTGTGAGAGTGGATGGTTGTTTGGTGTGAGTGAGACAGGTCCCTCTTGTAAATGAGTCCCCGTGACTCAACGAGGCTAGCCTGTATAAATAAAGGTTGAATGAATGAATGAATGACACTCTCTTCACCTCTACTACATTCTTTGCCAGCTCCTCCTTCAGGACCACCCCTACTCCATTTCTCTTTCTATCCACACCATGGTTAAACAGTTTGAACCCTGCTCTAATGCTGCAAGCCTTGCTGCCCTTCCACTTGGTCTCTTGGACACATAAAACATCTACCTTTCTTCTCTGCATCATGTCAGCCAGCTCTCTACCTTTGCCTGTCATTGTCCCCACATTTAGAGTTGCAACCCTCAGTCCTACATTCTTCACTTTCCTCCTCTCCCTCTGTCTCCTGACACGTTTCCCTCCTCGGGGTCTTCGACTAACAGTAGTACAATTTCCGCCGGCACCCTGTTTGTCAACAGCACCGGTGGCGGCCGTTGTTAACCCGGGCCTCGACCGATCCGGTATGGTTTCACTTTGATGAACTCGCATTATGGTTTTGGCAAAAGTGTTTTACATCGGATGCCATTCCTGGCACAACCCTCGGGACACAACCAACGGGAGACATGCAAGGAGCTGTCTGCTGCTTATATACAGTATACAGTACTGTACAGTATACAGTATATATACTGTATATTCAAAATTCATTCAACCTTTATTTAGACAGGTTAATATAGTCTCGAGGACTCATTTACAAGAGAGACCTGATTTCAACAAAGAATGATGACAACAATGTACAACAGCGACAACAATGGACAGTTATGAAAGAGGCATACATATTTTTTTAAACAAATTAAAATAAGATGGCATAAAAGTAGCAAAAACAGCTAGATTATAAAGCAAATGTAGAAAACTAAAAACATACCTTATAAATATACCTTTTTTCCCAGTCATTAAATAGCATTTGCTCAAAGTCATTTCCATTTAACAATGCAATGTGCAAGGTCTCTTGTTAAATTATGTGCCTCATATACAGTAGAGTAGTGTGCAAAAGCATGCAGCTCTTCTGTGCCTCTTACTGGCTGGTTGCATTGTCTGTTGCTCATGGTTCATACACTTATTTGATTTGGATCCCATTTCCCCTGATACATAGCAGCAGAGGATATAACCCCACCTGACAATCTACACTGACTGCATTCTGCATGGTGCAAAAATGATTGTTTAAAAAAAATCTAATTGGTTTACTTACTTCTCATATTGCAGTAGTGATGTAGATACAAATATTGCATGTATTCTTACATGAGCTGCCATCAGAACATGCTTGGTCGAATTATTATTTAAAATGCACAACCTTTAGTTTATGTGCTTGTCCAAGTTTTTGGTACTGTATTTTTGAAAAAGTAATCAAAAATGTCTAAATTCTTGAAATGTGATGTTTCTTGTTTTCTGTTACCTAATCATAAGTGCATCTAATCCAGCATGTTCTCCAACACTGCTCACAGGATAATAATCATGAATAGACGTAAAGTTTGCTTTTGAAGGAAGTAAAACACGTTTGCACACCTACTGGACTCAATCCAACAGGATTTATTTAGCCACAATATGATTTCTAGATTAATTATTCTGCATTTTACGTAGTAATTAGCACCTTACTGAAAAAGTAATACTGGACAGAACCATGACCTACAGTAAGGTCAGTTCAAACTAAATTATTTTCTTATAACTTTTATAATTATGATACCGGTAATACTAACTCTGACCATAACTACTGTGCAGGTAAACGACACCTGGAAACACCTGAGTGACAAATGTAGTGGTACGTTGACGGCTCATTCAGGAACTGTTGGTGTGTTTTTAGAAACAGGAGATGAGCTGGCACTTCAATAATTAATCTGCAGACTGTGCAGGGAAGGCAAGAACAGATGGTGGTGTTTTCAATTTAAGTCCGGTCACAAGAGACTATACTTTTAATAGAATCTACAAAAATATTCAAAGTGCAACGATGAAGGTGTATGACTTGTTTTATTTATTGGCTCCAGAGAATATACCAGTAATGACAGTGTAATCTTTCACAAAACACAGTGGTGATAAAAGAACAAATGGTTACACAGCTGCTATTGATTTGGTTTGGATTTTATTTATTATTGTTTTAGAGTTCGGCTGGTGCCATCGCTGAGCCTCATAGATCTCCTGTGGCTCTGCTATGTTTGACGTTCTATCTAACTGTTGTGAAAGGCTGCTCGTAACAATTTAAAATGGGTTCTTTGCAAAGTTAGCTGTAATGCGTCAATAAAAAAGGTTGTAGGTTGAAGTTAGGTATAGTGTAACTAACAACAATAATTTTTAAATGTTATACACAATTAATTATAGAAACTCATTTAGAAAACTTGGAAAACTCATGCACAAAGTAATTTTAAAAGATTACAAGTTCTAGTGTTAGGGAGCAAATTTTAAAAAAATGGGGTTTAAGACTTTTGCACAGCAGTGTTTTAACTTCATAAGAGATATGCTAAAAAAAACTCATAACGTGGCATCTTTTTAGTTGGCTTTCAAAAGTGAGATATTACTCTTACTTATCTGTAAACTTTCTATAAATGTGTTCTGGTTTTGATGCATCAAACATGAAATGCATTTGATTGCTCTAATGCTGTAACTCTTATAAATCCTGTTTTTAAACTGAAATGTGTAACTATTCGGGAAATTCGAGAGTTGTTCTGATTTCTCTTTTAGTTTCTGATGTATAAGATCTGGGCTACTTTTATCCATCATCACACTGAACAATTAGACATTCTGTCCCAACTATAACTTTTAATAATTTCCTTCATTTGAATTCTCAGTTTTTCTTTTATGTCTGAGAACTGTGGTATGACTTTTGGTTTGGACTGGAAAAAGCCACAGGATAAACACAAGCTGCACTTTACCGTTTTTGGTAAAGAAGAGCAGGAGGAGAGGGGCGGGGCTGGTGCGTGACGTCATCAACGTGCTGCGCATACCCGGAAGCATACGAAGATGTATGAAGTTGGCGTCGCTTGTAAAAACTAAAGTTACTTGGATATAAAAGCAAAAATTCGCCGCACTACGCCCCACCATATTGTGTGTGACACACTGAAGATGAGTGACAGTGAAAAACAGAAGGTAAGAAAGCAGCAAAGAGCCGCTTGGCGGATATACACATTTTTTCTGCAAGCATAACTGTCATCCTGGCTAAATACATTACAACTTAACTGTTCTGGGGTTTATTTGGCTCAAATTGATGTGTAGCCACATCCGCTTTAGCTGTTTTGTGCGTGCTCCCAAGACAATAACTGTGGAGCAACACCTGTACTCACCTTTCTTCTATATTCAGGACCCTGCAGCCCTGAAGGAGGAAGGGAACATCTTCTTCAAAACGGGAGACATGCAAGGAGCTGTCTGCTGCTACACCAAAGCACTAAAACTGACTGATAACCAGGCTGACAGGGCTGTTCTGTATCGAAACCGCTCCGCCTGCTACCTGAAGCTGGAGGAGTACAGCAAAGCAGAGGCTGATGCATCCAAAGGTCACACAGTTCCCTCTGATTAATATAATTCAGAAGGCTATACTGGCAATGCACCCTTCTCCAGTTTTTCAAGGATTTTAACCTCACTGAAAACTGCTGATTTTGTTTAGTTGCCACAAAGCATAGTAAAACATTGAAAACTAAAAACAAGTACCGTAACAAGCATTTCTTCATAAGTACAGTATTAGGAAGGCACTACAAACGAGATGGATAAAAAGAAAGATATTTCAGCAGAAGTACCGTAGTAAAAATGAAGCTCAGATCACAACGTTAATTTTTCATTCATTCATTCAACCTTTATTTAGTCAGGTAAATCTCATTGAGCCTCGTGGACTCATTTACAAGAGCGACCTGCTACAAACTAAAGAATGATGAACAGCAATGGTAGAATTTCCTTAAACAAAACAAAAAACAAGAGAGAAATGCAGATTTTTTTTTTATAAACAAATTATCAAAAACTAGCAAAACATTATAAGATAGATGTATAAAAACAAGAACATATCTGCATTGGTTTTTGCCAGGATTCCAACAGATTCTTAAAACCAACGTTAAGGACTACTGAAGACAACAGAGTGTGTTAAAGAGGTGAAAGAGTCCAGGCAGGATGGAGTGGATGGAGAAAAGTTTTTGGAGTGATTTGCGACAAAAAAAAAAAAGGTCAGCAAAGGTCAAAGGAAAAGTTTACAAGACAGTGGTGAGACCAGCTATGTTGAAGGTTTTGCAGTCGTATTAACATTAAAAATAAAATAAAAACCAGGAGAAGGAACTGGAAGTGGAGAGATGAATATGTTGAGGTTCTTATTGGGAGTGACAAGGATGGACAAGATTAGAAATGAGATCATCAGAGGTCCAGCACAGGTTGAACAACTGGGAGACTCAGCTGCTGCTGTTAAGGAGGTCAGACTGAGATGGTTTAGACAGGTCTATAAGGAGGGACAGTGGGAATACTGGTAGAAGGATTTTAGAAATGCAGCTGCCAGGACAAAGGCAAAGAGGTTATATTTGATTACAGTTAGTGAAGACATGGAGGTAGTTGGAGGGAAGTCAGAGTGAGATGGAGGAGGACTTGCTATGGTGAACCCAGACGAAAGAAGCAGCCAAAAGAAACTTACTTACTAGTTTCTGTGACAGAAAACCTTTAAATGAAGACAATGGAAACCTGGGCTGGTTGAGAATTTGATGTTCACAACTGTCTCCATTTTTCAGCGCTCGACGCCGACCCAGGCGACGTGAAAGCTCGGTTTCGAAGGGCTCAGGCTTTTCAGAAGCTTGGACGGTTTGACCAGGCTTTTCTGGACGCTCAGAGATGTGCCCAGCTGGAGCCCAAAAACAAAGCCTTCCAGGACCTGCTCCGACAGCTGGGAGCACAGATCCAGCAAAAGGTGATGTTAGGCTGACGAGGCCCACGGAGCTTCATCTTGTAATTGTTTTTGCTCATTTTGATCTTTTTGTTACTCTTCAGTCAGCACAGCTAAACTCCACAGATGCTCGTGTGCAGCAGATGTTCTCTCTCCTCTTGGATGCTTCTGCTAAAGACTCCGATCGACAGAAGGTACAGATGGTTTAGACGCCCCAACAAATCTCTCTCACTCTTTATCCAGTTGATTCTTTATGCATCTGTAAAACTTTTATTTCACTAAAATATTGCAATACTTGAAACATTTTCAGGCAGCTCAGAATCTGGTGGTATTGTCTCGAGACGAGGGAGGAGCTGAGCAGATCTTTCGCAATGATGGAGTAAAGCTAATTCAGAAACTTCTTCAGTTGAAGCAGGAGGATGTCGTTCTTTCTGCTCTCAGGACTTTAGTTGGGTTGTGCACAGGACATCAGTCAAGAGTAAGTGTGATAATTAACCATCAAGCTGTTAATTCTGTCACCTTTAGAGCCACTGGATTACTGTCACCCTCTAACTTTTTGGTTTTTAAGTGTCACATCTGTCTCTTATTAAATCAACTTGAACGTATGTCCAAATGCTGGTGTTTGTTGATAACAGCACATAGTATTAATTTATTGATAATTCACATTATAGATATTCTATATATAGATATAGATAATTAGATATGTAGATATTTGTAGAGATTACAGTCTACACACATTTCCAACTATAACTACGACTTTTAAAGTTTGCCAACATCTTCTCTTTTTTTCCAGACAATGGCTATAGTGAATGAGCTGGGAATGGAGCAGCTGTGCGCAGTAATGGGGTCAGGGGTTTCCACTGTGTCTCTGGCTGCCTGCCACCTGCTGCAGGTGATGTTTGAAGCTCTGACCGAGGGAATGAAAAAAGAGATCAGGGGGAAGGATGAAGCCATACTCCCTGGTGAGTTTGATCAGCGTTCGTCTTCATATTTGGAGTAGAAAGCACTCGCAAAGTTTGGCCTGAAACCGAAGCTTTTTGAGTGCGTCAGCCTTCAGTTCTGCGATAACCCTTTCTCTAAATTTTACTCAGAACCATCTAAGGAACTGCGTTCAATGCTGCGCCACCTTTTGGAAATGTTGCCAGCATGTAGTGTGTCGGGGCCGGGCAGAGACAGCGCCATCAACCTCCTGGTCAAACAAGTACCCCGCAAGTCTTTGACAAACCCCGACAACTCCCTCACGTTACTGGTGATAGACCAGGGTATGAAAAACACCTGCATGCAGTCAGAGTCATGCCTCATCCTAATGATTTTGACGTTGCCAAAACAATTATTTCATATTTATGTACTTTGTATTGTTGATTGTATTTTTTAAGTGTTGTGTTTTCATGCCTGTTTTCAATCTGAATGGTTTTTATATGACAACTTTGTAACCAGTTTTATTTTCGTGCAGGGCTAAATAAAATTCTGCAAGTGGCTGGGACCATCCCTGAGCTTTCAGAGGGGCCACCTCTTACAGACAACACACACATGACCTGCTCTGTGCTGCTTAGCAAACTCTACGATGACCTCAACAATGACAAAGAGCGTGAGAACTTTGGCAAACTATCTGAAGAATACGTTCAGTGAGTTGACTGATGCATCTGTTTTTGCTTTCTGCCTTGTTACCATTTGTGATAAAAGCTTTACGACTAAAACGTGATCTCTAATCTGTGGTTTGGATAGGCAACACTTTAGCCGGCCCGGCCTAGAAGGCAAGCTGCGTGCCATCCAGACAGTGTCTGTGCTCCTTCAAGGTCCAAGTGACGTGGGCAACAGAGCTCTAGAAATGTCAGGAATGATGGACGCCGTGATCTCGCTCTGTGCTTCTGAAGATGCACGTCACCAGCAGATAGCGGTCGAGGCTCTTATCCACGCTGCAGGCAAAGCCAAGAGAGCCTCTTTCATCACAGCCAATGGCGTGGCCCTTCTCAAGGACCTCTACAAGAAGAGCGACAATGACCAGATACGTGTGAGAGCCCTTGTGGTAAGTGTTGCAGTCCAGACAGCGGGTGAAAATAACATCTCTGATTAAAGATGAAGCTCGTGGTTTGTGTTGGTCGTCGCACAGGGTTTGTGCAAGCTTGGATCCGCAGGAGGAACAGATTTCAGCATGAAGCAGTTTGCAGAGGGGTCCACGCTGAAGCTGGCCAAGCAGTGCAGGAAGTACGTTTCTGTTTGCTAAACATTGTATCTGGAATAATTAGGAGCAATGTGTTACAGCTGATCCTAATTTTTACTCTTCTTTATCGAACACATTTTAAAGGTGCAGTCTGTAAGTTTTCTAAAAATATATTTTTAACACATTTCTTCACTCTGTCACTATCTCCTGACAGACTGATGTTAGACAAAGTAATCTTTGAAAAAACTATAGTCCCCTTGCTTCTCCAGGTGTTACTAAAAGCATTTCTAAAAACCCACAGTGACCCGCCGTTAACCAGCCAATAAAAACAGCTTCTCACTTCTCATGCTCCTAACCCACGCCCCCGCCTGTCCCAGCGCCAGCGGCCGTGCACGTTCTCGTTCAGAGGATTGCAAACCGATGCAGGACTGTTTTATATGTGACACAAATGTATTAAATTCCCCTTCTTCATCCCTGATCTGGACTTTTCTTTTGTTTTTTTTTGCCAAAAGTCAAGTGATCGCTTCCTCCTCTGCTGACTCCATGACTGAAATGATGAGGAAATGAATGAATTTGTCACGAGCGAATTAAACTCGGGTTCAACGTGGCTGTGCGAGGCTCTGCAGATTTCCTGGTGTGCTGGAGTGCTGGACAAGCGCTCAATGTTTTTATTTTATTTTTTAGAACGTTTTATTAACATATAAACACAAAAGATTGCAGCGGTTGAGACAGGACATGCAGTGGAGGCGGAGCTAAGGAGGCTGAGCTGAATTTCAGCTAGAGCAAAGTGGAGCAGAGCCATATAAGGTATGGCTCTGAGGGGGAGGGACCAGAATGCTTTCCCTGTTGAAAATTTTTCTAAGTCCTGCGTTTTACAGAAACTTACAGACTGCACCTTTAAAAAGTGACTTTTTTAGAGGTTGAATAAAAGATGTAAGCTTTATATCTTTTCTGTTAGGTGGCTGTGTAATGAGTCTCTGCCTGCAACCTCCCGCCGCTGGTCAGTGGAAGGTCTCGCCTACCTCACTTTTGACGCTGACGTGAAGGAAGACTTGGTGGAAGACAAAAATGCTCTTCTGGCCATGTTTGAATTAGCAAAGGTTTAGCTGATTATTTTATTTGTGTTTGTTTTAATGTTTAACATGCAAGTAGAAACAAAAATCATCATAAAGCCAGATTACGCCATCCATTTTTTTACCGCGTGTCATTTAAAGGTGTCACCAACGACTTCATTTACACTCTATATTTTTGTTGTGCTTCTTTCTTGACGTGTATTCGTGCAGTCTGAAGATAAGACTGTGCTTTTCGCCGTGGGCTCTACGTTGGTGAATTGCACCAACAGCTACGATGTGGAGAAACCAGACCCTCAGATGTTGGAGCTGGCCAAGTATGCAAAGCAACATGTTCCCGAGGAGCATCCCAAGGTGCTGCTGAAGTCCTCCTTTGTTCATAAACAGACATATTTACCTTCGATGAGGCTCGTTTGTTATATTACATCAATTTATATTCATTTCTCAAGCTGCCTTACTTTGTGTTTTGTCTGTTTTTCTTTAAAGAGCGTCTCTTTTGCTTTGTTTTTCCTGCCTTTTCATATTAGGATGCACCTGCTTTTGTGGAGAAAAGGGTAGTTAAGCTGCTGGATGCTGGCGTAGTGTCTGCCTTAGTGTGCATGGTTAAACAGGAGAGTCCTGCCCTCACTGAGGCTTGTAAGGAATGTATTGCCAGGTAAAAAAAACAACAACTTTATTTTAGCAACTTGTCATTCTGTACATTTCGTAATAACTTTTGTCATGGCAGGGTTTTTTTGGCTCTGGTGGAACGTCAGGAAGACAGAGGCACAGTGGTGGCACAAGGTGGAGGAAAGGTACAACAAATACAAGCAGTTTAACCTGCAAAACAAATCAAAATATTTTTGCTTTAGGAGGGTAAAAATTAATGTCTGTTCTCTTCAACAGGCTTTGATTCCTCTTGCAACTGAGAACACAAATGTAGGAAAAGTAAAAGCTGGACAAGCCCTTGCAAAAATAGCCATCACGTCTAATCCAGAGATTGCCTTTCCAGGAGAGAGGGTAAAAATGCAAACAGTTTTATGAAACATGATGGTTGACAACGTAAACTGATCCCTGGTTTAACCTTATCCTACTTTTTGTTGGCAGATCTACGAGGTTGTGCGCCCACTTGTGAACCTTTTGAGTCTAGGGTGCACCATGTTGCAGAACTTTGAGTCTCTGATGGCTCTCACCAACCTGTCCGGCATCAGTGAAACACTCAGGTTGGCCACTAGGGGGAGGTCTCCCCTTACTAATACACCGTTGTATTCATAGACAGAATGTCATTATGTTTATGTTTATTAAATTTGTTCTTTTTTTTTTTACAAAAGAAGCAATACAAGACAATCCCATAAATGATAATGTACAAAATATAAAAAAATGAAAGGTAGCAGAAAGAAGAATAAATCTTATTATATCTGCCCCTTTTTTCCAACAATCAGATTAAACAATAATAATCTTCAACCAACAGTGCAAAATGACTAACTCTTTCTAATTTTCTAACTAATACAATACACATTACGCTATTTTTTTAACACATTCATTTTGATCATTTTCTTAAATGTAAACATTGACTTGGCATTTTTAACTACATTCTCCAAGCCATTCCATAATCTAATTCCCTGGATTGAGGTAGAACGTCCCTTCAAACTAGTTCTGAAAATGTCATTTAGAAATCAATTTAGAATGTCATTTAGAAATCAAAACATTTAAAACAAGTCACTAAACTTACTGTTTAGTTCTATTGGGGTTATAGTTGAAAAGATTTGTTGCATCATTTAATTCATTTTTTAAATTTTGTTTTCTTCTCACAGACAAAAGATCATCAAGGAAAAAGCTCTACCAAAAATCGAAGGTTACATGTTTGAGGAGCACGATCTGGTCCGAGCGTCTGCTACAGAGTGCATGTGTAATTTAGTTTTGAGTACAGAGGTAACGTTCTTATTTTCAACACCAAAATGTATCATGCAATGTGAAAACATGATGACCTGACAGCAGCGTGCCGTGTTCTCAGGTGCAGAACTTGTACCTGGCCACAGGCAATGATCGGCTGAAGCTGCTTGTGCTTTACAGCGGCGAAGATGATGAAAGGCTTCGGAAAGCTGCTGCAGGAACTCTGGCCATGCTAACAGCTGAGCAGCCCGAGCTCTGCGCCCGCATCCCTGGAACTGTAAGAAAACCGTCCTTTTAACTTTAACCAACACTGGACATGTTCTGCGCGTGACTTCTGTGGCTCTGTTCTTTGCAGACGACCCACTGGCTAGAGATCATGCAGGCTCTTCTGCTCAGCGAAATATCTGACCTACGTCATCGTGGAGCGGTCGTTGTTAAAAACATGATGGAGGCCGAGAAAAGTTTGGCTGAGACTCTCATGGAGAGCGAAGTCCTGGAGATACTTTCTGTCCTGGCAAAGGGAGGAGGGGGCAACCCAGATCCCGTGTCCAAGATCGCTCAGAACTGTTTGGATAAAGCAGTGGAGTACGGCATCATTCAGAGCAGGGAGGAGGAGGAGGAGAGCAAATGAAATATGCAGTGTGCTTTGAGAATTGTATTTTTGACAAGATTGATTTTTCCCCCCCCCAACAAAACTATAAAAGGTAATAACAATATTGTCATGTTATGACCAAAAGACAAAATGTTTAGTCACAAAGCTTTAAAGGAGAAACATCATGCCCTGTTCTCTCAATTCAACTGTTTCTTGAGGTCTTAATGTTTTTATTTTAAGTGCATTGGTCAGAATATACTACCAGAATTTGATCTAACCTTTTTATTGCAGCTTATTTTAAGAACATATTGTTATTACTTTACAAACTTCCTTTTTTAAGATGGTTATAGACACAAATCAATGCAACTATTGTATAATACTTGAAGAAAGCCTTTCACATTCAGTCAGACACTGCAAATAGCAAATAGTTTGCTTTCATGTGCTTGCACCGGGCACCCTCATCTAAAATTTGGTCATGGATAGTTGGTAATAATCCAGAGTTTAGACAGAATCTTGACACAAGTCATGCCTAGCTAACTCGTGTTGACAAAACTGGATTGCAGACAAAAACATTGAGCACCGAGCAGCCGACATGCTGGTTAACACCAGTTTGTTTTCATGGTTCAGTCTCACTTTAAAACTCCAGGCTTTGCTATGGACACCATGTGGAGTGAGGTTGGTAACTGTTGCCTATAAAGGCTAAGTTTTGATAAATGTTTTTTATTCCACATACTGGCTTACAATATTATTTCAACTACAGTATTGATTTTTTTTTCTCCAAAGAATCAATCCATTGAATTGATCTAATCATGAAATAAGTTGTTTTCAAATCTAGTTCGTCCAAAAACCAAAACATTCAAACGACTTTAAAACATGAGGCTTCAAATTATTTTTACTCCTTTCACTGCTGTCACGTTGTATTTTTTATACTTTTTCCAAATATGCCTATTTTTCTTGTTGATCAATGGACTGTTCCATACTTTTTTTAAACAAAATATGACTTTTACTTAATTGTTTACTTTTTATTGTATTTATACAAAACTTAATTTTATAAACTTCTATTTCAATATTTTGCTGTGTTATCCTCTCAGTAATTAATATAAATATGCACCTTTTGTATTGTCATTTATAATCACTGTGGCTGTCTCATCACTACATTCCATGAAGGTTGACTGTGGTTTGATGTTTCATCAAGGTGACCACTTGGAATGAAAATAAAGTTTTGTGCTGGAATGTCTCGTCTCTCAGCTGCAGATTGATGGCACTTTGTGGCCGGAGCCACGACAAAATATTTTGTCGCCCCAGTTGTCTCACTAGGATTTTTTTTATTGCTGAAATTTGGTAAAAATCTAAATAAAAAAACATCTGTCTCTGTTCTATTTCAACAGTTTATAGAGTTCATCAGGTAAGTCCATCAAAAGGGACAAACAAGACAACCAACCACTCATTCTCACACCTAGGGACAATTTAGAGTTACCTACAGTATAGTCTAACATACATGGGGGGGTTTGTCTATGGGAGGAAACCAGAGTACCCATAACCCTTAGCACTTGGCTCCCCTCAGGGCTGTGTGCTGAGCCCTCTCCTGTTCACTCTGCTCATATGACTGTGCAGCTACCCATCCAGGCTGTCCCATTCTAAAGTTTGCAGATGATACAGCGGTGGTGGAATGCATCACAGATAATGATGAGTCTAGAAGGTGGAACACATGGAGGGCTTGTGCAGGAAGAACAACCTTCACATCAATGTGAAGAAGACGAAACATGGTCGTAGAGTTCAGAACGACAACCTCAGCTGGAGCAACAACACTACCAGCCTGATCAAGAAAGCTCATCGGAGACAACTTCTTCAGGCGGCTGAGGTGAGCTGGTCTGGGAAGCTCAGTTCTCACCTCCTTCTACAGGTGTGCAGTGGAGAGCATGTGCTCCAGCATCAACGTGTGGCATGGAGGCTGCAGAAAGAAAAGCTCTTGTGAAGGCTGCACAGAAGTATGTTGGAGTCAGTCTCCCCACCATCACAGACTTCTACACCTCCAGATGCAGGAAGAAAGCCACCTGCATCATGAAAGACCCCACTCACCCAGCAGCACACACACTTTTTTGCCTCACTCCCCTCAGGACATAACAAGCATTACGTGTAGAACCACTAGACTGAGGAACAGCTTCTACACTGAGGCTGTTAGACTCATGAATATCTAACCAGAACAATCACTGTGAAATATCACATCATGTTGCTGCTGATCTGCTGTGTTCATTCGTGCTCATCTGCTCACACAGACTCATGTTCGTGCTGCTGTTTGGTGTATTGTTTTATGCTACTAGTGCTTAGTGTAGTTCTAGGTAATGTTTTTCCTAGTTCATATCTTAGATCTTATTTCTGTTTTTCTTTTACATTTTAATACTTGTGTTTGATGTAACTGAAACCCTTTACAATATTTAGTTCCACCGCATGTACCACATGTAGTGTTCTTTCTGCTACCTTTCATTTTTTTTACATTTTGTACACTATCATTTATGAGATTGTCTTGTATTGTTTCTTTTGTAAAAAAAAAAAAAGAACAAATTTAATAAACATAAACATAAAGAGCCTTGAATCATTTGTAGAAAACCCGCATGAGAGGACATGCAAACTCCACCCAGAAAGGCCCCCGGTCAGGATTTGAACCGGCAACCTTCTCACTGAGAGGCAACAGCTCTATCAATGGCACATGTGTTGCCAGTTTAGAGTTCATGAACAAACTAAATACATTTCTAAACAGTTTCATACACATTGCACTGTGGTGGAGATGCACTTCTTTAGATTTAACTAATTTCCAATGCATCAAAGATTGTTTGGAAGAAAATTATTTAAAACTTTAATTATATTAAAATTGAAATTCAGTATTGTGTGTGTTTATTCTTGAAGTCGGACATCCGGGTGGTCACACATTGTACAAGGAGGCTGTATTGGTTTGTGGGAAACGTTGAGAAAATGGTGAAAAGTTGCTGTGCGAATGATTGCATGTCTAATAAAAAGACATTCTGCAAGAATGACAAGGGAAAAATCGAAAGACGTTATGGGAAAACTTTGGTCATTTCATAGCAGGCAAATACATGGTACACTTTATCACCAGTATGTACTTTTGTTACTTAATATATAAATATGTTTATCTAAAAATCTGTAGTTAACCATTGTCCCAAGAAAATATACACCTATACTTAATAAATTATTAGAACTACATTCTGTTTAAGCAAGGATGGGGTACATTTTGTATAATTGGAATTTTTTATCTGTCATTTTTTTTAAACAGTCGTTTACATATTTGTTATAAATATTTGTGTTCATCTCAATTTGTTTAATAACCGCTGTTGCGTAAATTAGACAGAGCTACCAATCAAATTCATGTCAATTAACAGTCATTGTTCATAGTCTTCATCTGTGATTATCCCATCATACACAGCAGGATTATTATTAAAATTTAAAAGCTTTATGACTGTAAGTTATTAGAAAATAAGCCCAGTGTACTCTTTATGGGATAGGTGTGCACATCACCGAGGCAGCTGTAGCTGAGTGGTTACACTGGTTGTCTTCTAACTGAAAAGTTGGGGGTTTGATTCCACCAACAGTCACATACTGAAGAAGTGTCCCAGGGCAGAACCCCTCTTTATCTCCGATGTGTGTCCCATTGGTGTATGAAAGTGATCTTAAAGGTTCAGTCTGCAGTTTCTGTAGAACATCAGCACTTAAAAATTTCAACAAGCAAAGCATTCTGATCCCTCCCCCTCAGAGCCATATATTGCTCTGCCCCCTTGTGGTCTGTTAAAATTCAAATTCAAGCTCTGTTTTTATTGGCTGGTTACAAACTTTGTTTTTATTGGCTGGAAAATGGCGGGTCACTTTTTCTTTTTAGAAATGCTTATTTACCACCTGGAGAAGCAAGGGGACAATATTTTTTTTTAGTTTTTTTCAGAGATTACTTCTCTAACATCAATCTAGTGACAGAGTGAAGAAATATGTTAAAAATTTATTGTTAGAAAAGTTACATATAGCAGCTTTAAGCACTGATTAGTCTCTACAGATTCAGATTAGCTTTGTAGAGATGTAGTAGAGTGCCGTATTGAATGGGTAAATGAGGGCAGGTTGTGTTGTAAAGCGCTTTGAGTGTCTTGACAAGATGGAAAGGTGTTATATAAGTACAGTCCATTTCACATTTACATCTTGGTAGTTCAACTCAGGTTATGCTGTCGGGTCAATGAGCCATATCCTCTGGGAGTTTATATAGGCATTAATTTCCTTACATCAATCTTCCATTTATTTGAGATTTGAGGGGAACAAAAACTAAACATTCTACTTCACATATCTAAAAGCTGTCACAGCACACTTTTCCCCCAATCGAAAATGGCAATTTAATATCAAGTGAAGGACGACTTTGACAGTCTGTATGTGTTTAAGGAAAAACAGCTAATTGTAAATGAACGAACAGCACTTGGTTAAATATTGTTTTTATATAAATTGTGTTATTCATATTCACAAAGGAATCACCTGAATGCATGAAATTAAGACTAAAAGTACATTTTTCATCCGTGCCTACTGGAAGTTGTTGTTTCTTTTGTACATAAATGATTTGGTGAATGTGTCGGGGCTGTTTAGGTGTGTTCTGTTTGCAGATGATACCACTTTTTTTTGTTTAGGAACAAATTTGGATCATATGCTGAACATGATGGAAACAGAGTTTGTAAAAATACAGACTTGGTTTGGGCTTAATAAATTATCGCTAAATTTGAAAAAAAAAACAAGTTATATGGTATTTAGTAATAGAAATACCACAGTTGATGCTACATTTAAAATTAATGGTAACATAATTAGTAAAGTGACAGAAATGAAATTTTTGGGTGTAATTATTGATGAGAACCTAACCTGGAAATCTCATCTTAATTATTTGAGAACAAAGATAGCTAGATCTATTGCTGTATTATACTGTACAAGGCAAAATAATTATTTAACAATAAAGCACTACTTATATTATATAATGCGATAGTTCTTCCATATTTGACATATTGTGTTGAAATTTGGGGAAAGGCATGTAAAACATCTACAAATTCTATTTTTATTTTACAGAAAAGAGCAATAAGAATCATCTCAGGAAAGCATTACACTCACCCATCTAACATACTATTTAAACAGTTAAATTTATTATCGTTTTATGACTATGGAATTCTTCAGGTTATGTACAGAGCTCATACAAATTCCTTACCTCCATATATTCAATCTTATTTTATTAAGAGAGTCAGTAACTACAATTTAAAAGGGTTAGAAATGTTTGTAAAACCAAAAATTAGAACAAACTCAAAGGAACGATGCACATCAGTTCAAGGAATAAAACTGTGGAATGTTTTGGATAAAAGTTGTAAAAATGCCTCCTCAATGTTTTTGTTTAAGAAATTGGTAAAAAGTAGTCTATTGAAAAAATATGAAATTGTTTAGCTTATTCTTTTGAAATCGGTTGTTCTTGGCACGGAGTCAGTTTTTGACTTGTTATGTTATATAATGCCTATTTAAGTTTGAATGTAATTTATGTATTTTATTTCATAAGTATTTTCTTTTTTTTTTAAAGGAGCAGATGTTATAAGATTTTATCTTCTTTCTGCTTCCTTTCATTTTCTTTGTAAATTGTATTTTTTGTTTTGTTTTAATATTTACTCAATTTTAACTGAAAATGAATAAAGTTTTGAAAAAAAAAAGTTCTGCGATGGAGTTTAACTCAAAGCAGTCTGCTCCTCAGATACATAGTGTGAACTTGTTATTTTTATAGATGAATGTTTCTGTTCAGTGCCCTAAGATGACTTCTGTTGGGACTTGGTGCTATATAAATAAACTGAATTGAATTTACAGTAATTGGAACCACCATTGCCAACCCCAAGAAAAAAAAAATCTCTAGATCCGCCCCTGTTATTTCGATTCAGCGCAACCTAACTTGCTTCCCTGAATACAAAGTGCGCATGCGCAGTGCATTGGAGCTTTACTGTACTGTGGGAATTTTTGCTGTTGTTTACTCTGTAGTTTTCAGTAATTAAATGCGTTGGTTTGGGTTTGGCTTCAACGCCTTTGGGCAAATATGTGTTCATGAGAAATTAAATAAAATAGAAATTGTCGACGCGGTCAGGGTGAGTTGTCCAACAGAGCTAAATGTTGCCGGAAGAGGCTGCTGCTGCTTGAAGACAAGTCAAATCAGAGCGAGTTGGAGTCGCAGAGCATCTTTGCATTTGGATAGTAAGTCTGCGGCTCCTTTATGAGATTAAAGACCCTATTTAAAGTTAAACAGTCTTAAATCTTGTTTTTTTTCCCCCCGTTCTCCAGCGGACAGCTGTGTGTGCGTGGCAGGGCATGGGGCACCCTGTGTGTGTGTGGCAGGGCATGGGGCACCCTGCGTGGATCCTGGCGCAGTAAACACCTGCAGCTGTGCAGATGCACTCATCAGTGAATGGCATCTCACACTTGCTTTCCCAGATAGAATTGAATCCTGGGAGCTGCAGAAGAAAGACAAAACTCCATCATGGAGCATGGAGATAAACACCCAGACTTCTGGTATTTTGAGTATTTTAACATCTTGTGCAGCTCATAAAAAACATAATTATATTGTTTCCTTTCTTTCTTTCATACAGATGTAAATTTGCCATTGGTGCCTGGTGGTTACATAGCATCTAAACCTCCCATCTTCCGCTCCTTGTCTCCTCACCTGCAAGCCAAGAGTCTGGCGCTTGGCGGGGACCACGCCATCCTCCTGACTGCCACAGGAGCCGTCCACAGTTGGGGATTGGGCAGGTACGATTGAACGCTGACGTATACTGTATTTTCTGCCGTACACGTCGCATCAGTCCAAATATGTCTAAAAAAGTGGAAAAATCCACAAATATGTTGCTTCACCGTATACGTCGCATCTATTACGCGTCACTACTGGCGCGTCGCGTTTGTTACGCGTCACCGTTCAGGAAATGTGGGCAGGTGTGGCAAAAATCGATTGGCTGCCAAATGGTGGCTGCGAGAGCGTGCACGGGAGGACTTTCACAAGATTAACACTTAACAATTATGGTTGGTTGAAATTACATGTATAGTAAAGGTGTGTCCAAGTGTACATTTAGCTGAATAAATGCACTTTGACGGTCAAATCAGCTGCACTTCAAAACCCGATTTGCGTACGCGAGCAGAGGGACGAGCCGCTGTTCATTTCTTTGAAATTCAACAAGACAAATGCCTAAAAACAATAATTTGTTTGCTCGACTTTATAGAAAGGTGTGTCTCAGTCTAACGTTTGCTTAATAAAAGGCTTTTAATGGTCAAATCAGCTGTATATCAAAAGTATTCGCTGCCTCAGTGCTCTGGGAGCACGCAGAGAACGCTGCTCGTTTCTTCGAAATTTAACAAGAAAAGCCCATAAAACAATTATTTGTTTGCTCGAAATTATAGTAAAGGTGTGTCTCAGTTGAACGTTTACTTAATAGATGCACTTTAATGGTCAAATTAGCTGCATTTCGCTGGGGCGGTGCAGCTGGTTTGATGGTTCCGTGCAGCGAGCAGAACAAAGGTGGGGAGATTGTGGCAAGCTGATTGTATCATTAATAGCTGGTGAAGCTTCTCAGTCATCCAGGACATTGTAAATTCAAAAACTGTCAAGACAAAAACGGTAAAGTATAAAGTAAAATATAATAAATAAAGTACAGTTGTTTTTGTCTTGAACTTTTATAAATTTGTCATAATAATAATAATTCAATTTATAACGCACTTTTCATTAATGAAAATCTCAAAGTGCTACAAAGTGCAACAGAATTAAATGTCAATAAAACAGGTAAATCAATAACAGTATCAGCTAAGATCAAAAGTAGAATCATGAGGAGGTAGAGTATGCTCGGTTGAAAAGAAAGGTCTTCAAGCCGCTCTTAAAGTCAACCACAGACTGTGGGGCTCTCAGACAGTCAGGAAGAGAGTTCCACAGGCGGGGGGCAGCCACACTGAAAGCCCGGTCTCCCATGGTCCTTAATTTGGTTCTCGGAATGTGAAGGAGATTACTGTTCTGTGACCGCAGCGACCGGGTGGATGAGTATGGAATAAGAATGTCCTTCAGATAATCTGGTGAAGCTCCATGTAAGCATTGATGTGTAATGAGAGCAGTTTTGTACTGAATTCTGTAAGCGACAGGAAGCCAATGAATGTTATGGAGAATGGGCGTAATACGTTCAAATTTACGAACTCTCTATAGCCACGTTTACCTAGCCTGGCCCTCGCCTTCCTACGCAGCTCCGCTCAATTCTATTTTCCCTTCACTGCTCCATCTGGGACTTCTCCCATAGAGAAGGATTTCGCCGGCAGATTTTTGACCGGACCAATCAGAGAACAGATTGTGGAGTTTCTGGACCAATCAGAGAAGTTTCCGGACCAATCAGAACAGAAGGCGGAGTTTTGAACGACGTCGACTGATGTCGTCAGTTTGCCCTGCTTAAAATGGCTGCCGGCACGAAGGAAAAAACACGGTAAAAACTATTATTTCTTTGCTGAGAAAAAATACATTTCTTAGCCGAGCTGTTTATCTGAACAGTTAGCCTGCTCCGTGTCCACTCATGTGGACCCCCTGCTCCGCGCAACATACTTCACGGCCAAACGTTAACGATTGGGTAAAATCAGATCCAATGGTTTTGTTCCTCAGCAGAGGCCACGCCTCCAGCAAGAATCGGTTCTCTATAGGAGAAACTCCAGACCCTAGTACGAAGCGAAGTGAAGGACAAGGGTCTGGTTTTAACCAGGCTAACGTTTATCCATTACATGATACAACGGCATGCCTCACTGTTACTACTACTCTGCTGCCATCTAGTGGCTGAAAGAGGTACTGTTCAAATTTTTTTTTTCAGTCAGTATGAAAACGGTCATGTCTCAGCCAAAACAACAATTGGTTTATAAATATGAGGGGAAAAAATCTATAAATGCGTTGCTTTGGCCTATAAGTCACAGGGCATGTAAATTATGCAAAAAAACACGACTTATAGGCCAAAAAATATGGTAATGCACACCTGAGCTTAACAGGGCAGCTGTGGCTGAGTGGTTAGAGCAGTCGTCCTCCAATGGGAGAGTTGGGGGTTCAATTCCACCAGCAGTCACATGCCCAAGTGTCCCTGGGTAAGACACTGAACCCCTCATTGCCTCAAATTTGTGTCCCATTGGTGTATGAATGTGATCCAAAATTATTAGTCTCTGTAGAGATGTAGAGTGCTGTATGAATTGGTAAATGAGGGTGCAGATTGTAGGCACCATACAAGTACAGTCCATTTACCGTGTGTTGATTTGTGTGAACTTGTGCTCACGTGACAGCCACGGTCAGTTGGGACATGGAGAACTTACTTCAGAAGAAGAGCCCAGGGTAGTGGAGGCCCTGTGGGGGGTGCCCATGAGCTCAGTGGCTGCAGGAGGCTGGCACTCTGTCTGCGTTAGTAGTAAGTGTTGATTGAAATTGTTGCGTTAAACAAATGACAAGTGGTGAAGAAATGACATGCGGTAACTTTTCTTCTCAGATGGAGGTGATCTGTACGTGTGGGGCTGGAACGAGAGCGGCCAGCTTGGACTGCCATCACGAGGTCTGAGGAAAACCTCACAACAAAAAGCCCACCAAGCAGGTTTGGCATAAAAAGATGTGAAGTTTTGATAGAAAACTCAAACTTTGGGACATTTTGGAAAAGGCAAATGTTAAATATACATTTTGGAAAAGGCAAATGTTAAATATAGTGTTCTTTCTATTACTTTCATTCCATTTTATTGCAAAGTATTAGTTTAAGATTTTTGTCTTATCTCAACGTTTAATTAATATAACTTTATTAAAGCATTTAAATTCTCCAAAACTTCTCAAAATGTTAAAGAAATTAGGATCAAGTGATGAAATAATTCAGTATTCCTTGTGCAATAAGTTATACTAGTAATTTTATTTTATTGTTTTCAAAAAGTGTTCAACGAACGAGCTTTTGAAAGGCTAAAATAGTCGAGAATTTTTTTTTAATGCTTCAAATTTTTTGTATAAAAATGTTGCTCGAAGTTTGAGATTTTAAACATTTTTCTTCATTGTTGAGAAATGTGTGCACAGTACGGTACGCAAAAGGCAATGGCATTAATGAACGTCTACATTTTAATCAATGAAAAATCAACTTGTTAAAACAAACTTGGGTTTATGTTGTCTTTAGTGTCATAATATTCAAAATAAATATAGAAATCACTTTTATTTTGATCAGATATTTTTCATTTGGGTCTGTAAACAACGTTTTCTTAAAATTAAGGTTTGGTTAAATGAAGAAAATTATTTATCACTCTTAAAATGGTCTTAATTGTATATAAGCATTAGCTTATTTCCTTAACTGAACTAATGGTGTTAGTTTTTTTTCTTCTTGCTACTAAAATCGTCTCTTGAAACTATTTGAAAGTGACATTTTAAGTCTTTATGTTCTTAATTGCACTGAACAGAACTGTGCCACGATGTCAGCACGTCTGGAGAGGAGCAACACGAGGGAGAGAAATCTGATGAAGTGTTCATCTCAATTCAAGGTTTCCCTGCTCTGCTGGACGTCAATCCATCGTGTGAAATCAGGACAGTGAGCTGTGGCTCCCGGCACACGGCTGCAGTAACCGGTAAGAAGTCTCTTACAAAATAAAAAACAATTGTTAAGGGGGGTTAGTAAATGTCATTTATACGTTTTCACATTTCAGCCACAGGCCGTCTGTACACTTGGGGATGGGGTAAGTTTATTGTAAAACACAAACATTGAATTAAATGCTCACTAGGCTACACCAGTCTAACTAAACTAATTGTATGAGTAGGTCGAGATATTCCAAGTCTCTTTCCTCGTCTTTTTTTTTCTCTCCAGGTGAATACGGCCAACTTGGACACCGTACACTGAACAGTTTAGACGAGCCGCAGTGTGTGGAGTTCTTCAGCGCCGAGAATCTGCTCGTGGTCGACGTGGTGTGCGGGTCGTGGAACACTTTTACTGCTGCTGTCCAAAAGGAACAACCTGAACTCAAAAACAGATCTCCCAAATGAGACTGACGGCATATCTGGAGTTGTAAATTATCCTAAGAAATACTTTTCTTACTTGTGAAGTATGTAATAAATTATGTATTGATATGGTTAAATAAAGTACTTTTGTAACAAAATGTTTTTAAACTTTTATTTTACATATGTTAAATATATATAGAAATTTCACAACCAGTTCATAAAAATATAGACAGTAAAATGTATAGATTAATAGAATTCAAAGGCATGCATCATAATTAGGAGAGTCAAAAGCTGAGCATTTCCACGGCGTGTAGAAAGTCTTCACAGCACAATCTTGAAAGAACTGTGGAAATTTAAATTGAGGCTGTCGGTTAGAAAAACTGGTGTGTGTGTGTGTGTGTGTGTGTGAAATATTCACATGTGCTATAGAGTTGTTAACCACCTGACAAAATCTGGAGATCTTGAAATGACATGCTGAAACTCAGAGAGGTTCACGGTCCCATCCTTGTCAATATCTGATTCTTCAAGGATCTAAATGGCATAAAAGAAAAAGTACGCTTAGTCCAACTTTACATTTTAATTATACATCCTCACACCTTAGAGAAGAATCCACATTGAACTCACATTGCTTATGAGCTGCTTCATTTCATCTCTAGTTAGTCTCGTGTCTTCCTTCTCGCCGGTCAAGCAGTCAACCAATTTCTCCAGATCGTTGTGACCAAGGGTTCCATCATCGTTAAAGTCTAAACACATGAAGTTAATGGTTACACAAGATTGCAAACTGAACTAGCTCAAGTTTGTATCGACATATTTACCAAATATACGAAATGCATAGTGGGATTTGATTTCCATAGTGGCAGAATCACTGAAGGCACTTAAAAGATCCAGGAAATCTTCAAAGGTGAGGCTTCCATCTTTACGTTCAGACGTTGAGAATACTTTGCAGATTCTTTCCTTGAAAGGGTTGGCCTAGGACAAGTACAAGGTCCAGTTTATTACTACTTCAGCCACTTCCTGCGGAACAGAGTACACCACATTGTACACCAGCTGAACAAGAAGAAAAGCACACCCCACCTTCAGCTCAGGCAGACTTAACATCCTCTCCATGGGTACTCTAACATCTGGAAGGCCCTTGTCTTCTTTAGGCAGTAGTTCTGTGAATCTGTTGTGAGCGCTGAAAAGAGCAGCAAAGCCACAAATTAAACGTGCATCTCAAAGTCAGGTTACATAGATTAACTTGTTCAAAACTTGTTACTTACAGAAGAATTTCTTGTTTTGTCAAAAAGGTCAGCTCCTACAGGTAGTTGTAAAAAATAAAATAAAAATACTGATGAAAATAGACAAATTTTCTGGTTTTTAATTTTGACATTAACATAAGCTTGGAAAATTGAGATGAGTTATTCATTTTTTTCGTTACTTATAGATAATTATTGTTTAACTTGATTGTTTTGAAAAGGGGCAGATATAATAAGATATTTTCTTCTTTCTGCTGCCTTTCATTTTATATTTTCTTTTTTATAAGATACACGTGTTTGTTATGTACAGTATATGTTTTTATAAAATGAATAAATAAATAAAAACTTGTAATTATAATAGCACAGAGAAAGCAAACGATAATAAACACCCCTGTATTTGTTAAACTAAGACAACTTTTTTGGCCTAAAACTTTTATTTGATTTAGCTGTTAACCGTTCATCTCGATTTACCCACTGATATAAACTTTAGTTTACCGTGAAAAAGCAGCCAGTACTGACGATAAATACTTACTTGGTATTCTGACAGCGCATCTTTGCCAAGATGACTTGATGTAGATCCCATTTCAAGTCTTTCAACTCGAATATTTCCTTGTTTTTGATAAACAAACAATGCTCGGTGAACGACGACGAAGCTACAGCTTTTATTTTTGCTTACTTCCGGGTTTGTGTGCATGCGCGGAAACTATGCGCGTTCCCGTTTTTTCTGGGCGTGTCTACAAAACGGTTTCCATAGTAACGTTACTGTAAATTTATTTCCTCCAGTCTTGTAGTTGTATGTATATACATACAGTACATATATATAAAAAATATATATATACATATATATTATATATATAGATAGATAGATAGATAGATAGATAGATAGATAGATTTTTTTTTTTTAAATACCCTTTATTTATACAGGTACAGGTAGTCACTTTATATGGCTCTGGGTAGTCCCATTGAGCCACGAGAACTCATTTTCAAGAGAGACCTGTTTTTTAGGGAGCAGATGGTGGGGTTAGGGGCCTTGCTCAGGGGCCCAGAGTGGGGCAATAGGGTGGAGGCAGGTGTGGGTTTTTCACCTTTTCCACCCACATTTTTTTTATGTTGTCGCTCTGGGGTTTGAACGGGCGATTAATTGAATTTTTACTGTAGTCTATTGTTGTCTGTAGGCTACTTTATTATGTCTGTCTTAAACAGGTCTCTCTTGTAAATGAGTTCTCATGTCTGTAAAGGTTGAATGAATGAATGAATGAGTTTCACCCGTTATTAAAGGCAAACAATGATTTTTGTTCTTAAATTGTCATGTGGTATATATATATATATATATATA
>JBBPBX010001415.1:0-13958 GCA_038048925.1 Garcialebias charrua
AAAGCTAGTACATTTTTAAAATCGTGTGTTAATGGTATATCCTCCCCTGGGACTCCAAATATTGCCAGTTCAGCACTGGGTTGGATACTTGTATCAAAAGCTTCAGATAAGGTCTGAAAAATTATAGACCAGAAGTTGTGCAGCTTATCACAGGACCAGAACATGTGAGTTAGATTCGCCTTGACTGTATGGCAACGAACACAGTTTTCACTGACTGTAGGGTAAATCTTTGAGAGTCTGGCTCTGCTGTAATGAATCCTGTGGAGGACCTTGAACTGAATTAGTCCGAGTCGAGCGCATGATGTTGACCCATTTACTCTACGTAATGCGTGATTCCAGGTCTCATCCGAGACGTGTATACCAAGCTCTTCTGACCATTCTGCTCTAATCTTGTTAAGTTTCACTACATTGAATGATGAGATGCTATTATAGATTTTGGAAATGAGGCCTCTACATTGTGTAGGAGTTTGCAAGATAATGTCCATTCCTCCCTTTGGGGGTAAATTAGGAAAGCAAGGACTGATGTTGCGAACAAAGTCTCTAATCTGGAGATAACGGAATAGGGAGGAACGATGTAGACTAAATTTAGAGGCGATAGCATCAAAGGTAGCGAAAATACCATCTATGTAAAGGTCACTAAAGTTACTTAAGCCTGCTCTCTGCCATTGAGCAAAGACAGGATCTAATTTGGATGGCAAGAAAACATGGTTATCACATATGGGACTATAGATAGAGAAGTTTGTCATATTGAAGTGTTGTCTAAATTGTGACCATATTTTTAGTGTAGAGATTACAACTGGGCATGTAGAATATTGTTTAGGAGAGAGAGGAAGCTTTGAGGCAACTAATGCAGGGAATGATGATGGCTTACATGTATTCAGTTCTAATTGGCACCAGCCAACATCCGGTTGTTGTAACAAACAGACTACTTTTTGTAGGTTTGCTGCCCAGTAATAATACAATAGGTTAGGTAGAGCCAAACCCCCGTCTTCCTTTTGTCTCTGAAGGAAACGCCCACTAATTCTGGGGTGTTTGTTATTCCAGATGAACGAGGACAGCTGTTTATCAATAAGTTTAAAAAATGATTTGGGGAGAAAGATCGGAATACTTTGAAATAAATACATAAATCTAGGCAAGATATTCATTTTAATACATGCAACTTTGCCAGCTAGCGATAAATTTAAGACACTCCACTTCTGGAGATCGCGTTTAAGATTATTGAGCAGAGGGGTGAATTTTTTTTCAAACAGATCAGGAAAAGAACGTGTCACGTTGATTCCCAAGTATTTGAAACCTGTTCTAGAGAGAGGGAAGGGCAAATCAGTTTCTGTAATTTGGAGTGCAGAGTTATTGATTGGGAAACATTCACTCTTTAAGAAGTTCAACTTATATCCTGAAAATTTACCAAAACGGTTTAGTAAACTCACGATGCTAGAGATAGATGATACCGGGTCAGAGATGTAGAGCAATAAGTCATCTGCATATAGGGACAGCTGATGTTCCAGCTGTTTTCTATAAATACCCTTAAAGTCCAGTGAGGTCTTAAGCATAATTGAAAGTGGTTCAATAGCTAGAACGAAGAGAAGTGGGCTAAGAGGGCAACCTTGCCGGGTGCCTCTAGATAGAGAGAAGGGCCTAGACCTCGTTCTATTAGTGATTATGCTTGCTTTGGTGTGATGTGTATAACAGCTGTACCCATGATATAAATTTGTGCCCATACCCAAACTAGCTAATACTGTAAATAAGTAACGCCACTCGACTCGGTCGAATGCCTTCTCCGCGTCGAGAGAAACCACAACCTCAGGGCTCTCTCCCGATGAAGGGTGTAATAATATTGGGCGGTAAGGTCTTTAAACACTTACGGGGCCACCATTATTGTAATAATATAGGACTTATTGGTCAGTTTACTGACTTACCTATATTTTAGAGAAGTTGGAGCAGACTTGATCTGACCCAAATTCATTCAACGCGAGTTCACCCTTTTTCCGGTATTAAATTGCTTAAATGTAATTTCACGAGACTTCAATTTATGTTGGTCCACCAGAAAATAGACCTTTTATTGAAATTATCATAAAAGTACATTAAACATTTGTATCGATATTAGCTCTGATCTACTAAACTAAGTTGACAAGAATTCAAATTAAAATCAAACAGACAGTTAGGAACTTTTCTGTTGGCACATTTACTTGACAGATTAATGGTTTATGAAAAAGAAGAAATAGGAGGAAGATTAAAGGTATTGTGACATGATTTTGTAAATTTGAATATTTGTCAGAACATATATATCTTATATCATTGAGCTCTGGTCGTTTTTGCATAATAAATTATAAATATGTAAAATTTTTATTCTAAATTATGGTAATGTTTTTCTCTGGTACTTGCTGGGATACGCCCCTAAAATTCCGCGCATTTCCGCAATACGTCATCACCAGTCGTCGTCGCCAGTCATCAACGTCACAACGGGCAGAAGGCAGAGCCTTGCCCGTTTGTTTTGTGTGTTAACTGCTTGCCATAGAATTCATTTCCTGAAAGATCGCCTCTTTTTTTTGTGTAACTTGAAAAATGCCGTCACGTTGTAGCGCATTTGGGTGTTCTAATATCAGCAGTGAACAAGTGATTCTTCACAAATTTCCAAAAGATGAGAAACTTCGACAAGAATCAGAATGGACCAGACAAGGACCGGTGGGTTCCTACTCGTATGTCTGCAGCGACCATTTTACTGCCGATTGTTATCTGGAAAGACCTGGTTTACAAGAATCTTTAGGATTACCAGTAAGATTCAGAAGACTTTTAAAACCGGATGCTATTCCTACTATTTTTAAAAGAAAATCTACAGAAGAAAGTCCCACAGGAGCTACCATGCAAACAACGCAGGGACCATCGGAAGACTGTCCAGGAGATGAGTAAGTCTTTGTGTAAACATAATCGGAGGTGTGTAGTGTTTTAGATTATAAACTATATATTTTACGTGAGTTCATGTTGTTTTACTTTATACACTGTGAGTGTATAAAGCCAATTATCACGGCAGATTATTTATGTTCGCTGCTAACAAGCTAGCCGAATCAGTAGCACACACACTTTTCTAATAATGTATTTTTAAATTATGTCTGCATCTGTAGTTTCTTTTTATTCGGGGAGGGATATTAATGAGAGTTTTGGATGATTTACTGTCTTAAAATGATATATCGCTGACGCAACCGGTAATAAAAAGCCGAGGTAGCAGCTAACACACTAGCCGAGATACAGTACAGGCCACGTTGCTATTTATGCATTTTTAAATTATGTCAGCGCAATCAGGTAACATCTGTTGTTTTCTTTTTATTCGGGGAGTGTTTATTAATGAGAGTTTTGGATGATTTACTGTCTTAAAATGATATATCGCTGACGCAACCGGTAATAAAAAGCCGAGGTAGCAGCTAACACACTAGCCGAGATACAGTACAGGCCACGTTGCTATTTATGCATTTTTAAATTATGTCAGCGCAATCAGGTAACATCTGTTGTTTTCTTTTTATTCGGGGAGTGTTTATTAATGAGAGTTTTGGATGATTTACTGTCTTAAAATGATATATCGCTGACGCAACCGGTAATAAAAAGCCGAGGTAGCAGCTAACACACTAGCCGAGATACAGTACAGGCCACGTTGCTATTTATGCATTTTTAAATTATGTCAGCGCAATCAGGTAACATCTGTTGTTTTCTTTGTATTCGGGGAGTGTTTATTAATGAGAGTTTTGGAAGATTTACTGTCTTAAAATGATATATCTCAGACGTGACCGGTGTCAGGGACTCTGTTTGCCAAGATGGCTGCTAAGAAACATTAGCCGAGAGCCCGGAGCAAACACGTTGCTAATAATGTATTTTTAAATTATGTCTGCGCGATCAGGTAACATCTGTAGTTTCTTTTTATTCAGGGAGGGTTCATTAATGAGAGTTTTGGATGATTTACTGTCTTAAAATGATATATCTCAGACGCAATCGGACATGCTCCCCATTATTATTTAAATGCACGTTGGAGCGTGCCTTCCCGTAGTCACGTAGGCACGTCACAATGAAGTTTTTGCGGAAATGCGCAGATTTTTAGGGGCGTATCCCAGAGAAAAAAACTACCATAACTTGGAATAAAAATTTAATATATTTATAATTTATTTTGCAAAAACGAACAGAGCTCAATGATATAAGATATATATGTTCTGACAAATATTCAAATTTACAAAATCATGTCACAATACCTTTAAAGATTGAAAGCTAAGTTAACCGAAGTTGATTATTTTGAACCAGACTGGGTGACACCTTTTTCCCACACGAGCAGCTGCTGGGCTCCCGCACGCTCAAACACACCACGACTCGTTACCTGTTGACGGTTCGTCTCTTGGAGATAAGAGTGGAGAAGTGTCTGGACACACACGTGGATGGGTTTGTCCAACGGCCGTCCAGTTGAAACTTCAGCGTGTGTGGCTGATTCACGATACGAGGAAACTCGCCTCCCTCGGCAGGAAACAAAGGTCAAGCGCACTGACTGATTTTCAAAATAAAACTTCAGAAAACAAATTCTTTCAGAAATGAGTGTTTTGAGACACAGTAGGCTTTACTGTGACTCCAGCTGAGACGTGGGTCTAATTGGCATATGACCAGAACCAGTGGTGGGCCTCCGACCGCTAGGTAGCGCTAATGCGCTAATCCGCTTATAGCGTAGCTAAATAATCTGTTAGCTTTACAGCGGATTGACTAAGTTTTATAATTCATAAGCGGATTTGTGCTATTTTTATTTAAAATGCAGTACCGCTAATAACTAATTATCTATCAGTAAAAACGAAATAACGTATTTACGAGCAGCGCCGGATGTGGTCCGTGACAAAAAAGCGTCCCCCTCAGTCTCTTGGTGTGTGCTCTCTCTATAGCAGTTAGCAGCCAGTGTGTTACTCTGCAGCCTTATTGCTTGTTTTCGAAGAGTCAGACGAAGACTTTTTAACATGGAGGGTGAACTTGTGGATGTTTCTCAGGGCCTACGCGACGCGTCTGGATTTAAAAATAGAAGTTCGCCACATTAGCACTCTTCAAAATGGCGTCCGCGACGGCCAAAGAAGCCAGGATTTTACAACAAAACACGGTAAAACAATTATTTCTTTGCTGAGAAAAAATATATTTCATAGCTGACGTTATAGCACAAGTTTTTCTGAGCTTGAGAGTTTCACGAAATGGTCAAATCTGCTGGATTTAAAAAAAGTAGTTCACCATTAGGACTCTTCAAAATGGCGTCCGCGACGGCCACAGAAATTAAGAACATAAAATAGACAGGGCAGCAAACTTACATACTCAGGGAATCACAAGGAACTCAGGAGACAGAGGCAACAGGAGACAATGCCAGGACAATGATAAACACAGAGATACAGACTTATTTTTGATTTGATTTGATGTTCATTCATTCATTTTAAAAGAACAATACAAAACAGTTTCATCAGATACAAGGATGAATAGACTTTTAGCTGAATGGATGGATGGATAGACAGTTAGCTGGATGGCTGGATGGATGATCTTTAACAAGTTCTAAAATCATTAAAATTTAACCTCAGCTTGTGCCTCTGACCCAACAGAACCTCCTTCAGCAGCAGAACCCTCTGTGGTTCTCTGCAGGACTTCATCAGTCTCTCTCCTGGTTCTGGAGGAGTTCTGACCCACTCTTCTTTCCATTGTTGCTTCAGTTCTTTGAGGTTTCTGCTCAGCTCTCTGAAGGTCCCACCTTCAGGTTCTGGACTCTGACTGGGCCGTTGATTTGATTTGATTTGATGTTTATTCATTCATTTTAAAAGAACAATACAAAACAGTTTCATCAGATACAAGAATACAAGTAGGATAAAATGAAAGGAGCAGAAAGAAGATGAAATCTTATTATATCTGCCCCTTATTTCACAGTTTGTTCAACCAATGATAACCTTCAAACTACATCACAAAATGAATAAATCTACTAATTTATCTAACTGTAATACACAAACTACATCACAAAATGAATAACTCTACTTAATTTTTCTAACTGTAATACACAAACACACTAAGCTACATCATATATAGTTTTTGAGCAAGTCCTTTTTGACCTTTTTCTTAAATGTATACATTGGGCAGCACGGTGGCACAACTGGTAGAGCTGCTGCCTCTCAGCGAGAAGGTTGCCGGTTCAAATCCCGGTCCGGGGCCTTTCTGGGTGGAGTTTGCATGTTCTCCCCGTGCATGCGTGGGTTTCCTCCGGGTACTCCGGTTTCCTCCCACAGACCAAAAAACATGCTTGTTAGGCTGATTGGTGACTCTAAATTGACCCTAGGTGTGAGTGTGAGAGTGGATGGTTGTTTGGTGTGAGTGAGACAGGTCCCTCTTGTAAATGAGTCCCCGTGACTCAACGAGGCTAGCCTGTATAAATAAAGGTTGAATGAATGAATGAATGAATTGATTTTGCATTTTTAACATCACTCTCCAGAACATTCCACAATCCAACTCCCTGAATTGAGGTAGACCGTCCCTTTAAGCTGGTTCTGAATTGTGGTTTGATGAATATCTGTCCCTTTAAGATTGTAATAACTTTGTCTAAATTTCTTTGGATATTTAAAGGTAATGTGTTATTATGAGCCCTATACATAACTGATAAAATACTATATTCTACCAATTCCTGGAATTTCAATAAATTTAGCTGAAGAAACAAGGTGTTTGATGGGTGACTGAAATGTTTTCTGGTGATTACTCTTACAGCTCTCTTTTGTAAAATAAAAACAGGCTTTGTAATTGTTTTGCACGCTTTTCCCCAAACCTCAATACAATAGATTAAATGTGGAACAATGATTGTGTTATACAACATATACAGAGCTTTATCAATTAAAAAATCCCTGACTTTATATACAGGTACATGAACACACAGCATGACAATCACAAACACCTGGACAACAAAATGGAGGAGATAAGCAAGACAATTAACAGAGAGACCAGGGAGTGTAGGGATGGGGACCCACCACCTGAGAGCAACATGCTTACAACTGTTATCTTGAAGTTCTAGGGTGTAGAGAGCCACAGAAACGGTTATGGTAGGCCGGATTTGGCCCACGGGCCTTGAGTTTGACACATGCGATCTAGTGGTACTAAAAGTAACAAAAGAAAAAAAAAAACAGCCAAATATGTCTGCAGTTTAGCTAACAGACTTTGGAATGGGTACATTTTGTCCTTGTCAAACCTGTTGAAGAGAACCAAACTAAATACTCTGAAACTCAAACAACTTACTGTATAACAGTTCATGCACCGCTAGTTGGCAGTGTAGTGCAAATATTGCATAACTTGCTGCTACCAATTGTTGAATTTAATTAGCGGATTAGAATTAGCTTCCCCTAATTTTCATAAGACATTAGTGCTTTTGAAATTGCGGACCTAAATAAATTAATTAGTGCTTTAGAAATAGCGGAACTAATTTTTGGATTAGCGTTGCCCACCACTGACCAGAACGTTTCCAGCTTTTTCCAGAGGAGAAACCAGTTCTTAGGAAGTTCTTCCCTCCGACACTAAAGTCCAAAACGGAAGTGGATCTTTATATGGGAGGCGGGGTCTCCCCACCTCCTCAATAACTATTGGCTGGTTTAACAAAACAACGGATAGATTTTTCATCCCATAGGCAGAAGGTCTCTGAAGGACAGTAGGAAAACTTGTTTATAGAATCGGCCAGATGGCCGCTTGTGAGCACAGAGAATATTATGGCTAACTTCACAGACAAAACAGAAGGAAGTTGCAAGTTAAAAGTTTACCCTGAACTGTGCCATAATATTAAAACCTGCTTGTTCTGCAGAAATAAACCAGCAGAAGGGTCAAACTCATGCAAGTAACAGATCATCATTAAAATGACAAAAATATACTGTTGATCAATTCTGAATTAACACACATTAAAAAGAAAGTTCAATCTGATTAATTGGTGTCCATTAATTCAAAATAATTGTAACAAAAATGGTGTCCACTTGTCTCCTTGAGAGCTTCAAGAAGGTGTAACACTGAGAGTTTCAAAGAGATGTGGAGAGGCCCACATCCCATACGGACATGAGAGTGCTGTATCCCTACAAGGGGCATGAATAACACCAATAAGCCTACGTATATTAGAAAAAGAGTGACGACCTCTCATGAACCCGGTTTGATCCGAGGAGATTATATCTGTCATGACCACGTCCAGTCTCAAGGCAAAAAGTTTAGCTAAGATTTTAACGTCTCCATTAAGGAGTGATATAGGCCCGTAGGAAGCGTAGTCCATCGGATTTTTACCATGTTTTAATAAAAGTGTAATATTAGCTTCTGTAAGGGTCTGCAGCAAGTTTCCATTCTCCAATGAGTGGTGGTTAAACATTTCAAGTAAAAGAGGTGCTAATTTGGATGAATTTTTTTTATAGAATTCGATTGGAAAGCTGTCTGGTCCAGGGGTCTTGCCACTTTGCAATGCTGAAATAGAGTTGATAACTTCAGTAAGAGTGAGGGGCCTATCCACATCCCTCTTCTTATCTAGATCTATAGCAGGGATATTCAAGTCGTCTAGAAAATCTTTCATGTCTGAATTATCCTTTGGAAATTGTGAGGAGTATAAATCAGAATAAAATTTCTCAAAGACTTGGTTTATTTCAGCTGGATCAACAGTTTGCTCTGTAGCGGACTTTTGAATCTGTGGTATGAGCTGTGTCGCTGACCGACTTTTGAGTTGGTGGGCCAAAAGGCGGCCCGCCCTCTCACCGTGTTCGTATATGAAGCCTCGGGATCTGAGCAGGGATTGTTCAACATCCTGCGTTGAGATAAGGTTATATTGCATTTGTAGACATAGTCTCTCTTTATATAGCTCGGGGGAGGGTGATATAGAGTGCCTACGGTCCAGTTCTAGCATAGAACTAATAAGTTGGTTCTGCCTTGCTTTTCTAATTTTGTTGCGTGTAGCAGTGTAAGATATTATTTCACCTCTGATTACCACTTTTAATGTTTCCCACAGGATAGAGGGAGACACCGAGTCTGATTTGTTTTCGAGCAAAAAATTATCTATCACAGTAGACATCAATTCAAAAAATTATCATCTGCTAACAAAGTTGAGTCAAGTCTCCACATGGGGCGGTGAGCTTGATTAAGTGATAAGGCTAAATCCAATATAACTGGAGAGTGATCAGACTCTACGATAGCAGAATATTCACTTTTCTTGACAAAGGGTAACAGAGATTTATCAATAAAAAAATAATCAATCCTTGAATATGACTGATGGACATGTGAAAAGAAAGAAAACTCCCTACTATCTGGAAACAAAAAGCGCCAAGGGTCAATGCAGCCCGTCTCCTTCATGAATACTCCTAAGGCCTGGGCCATCTTTGATGGGGATGTCGAACTTGAGCTTGATCGGTCTAGGGTTGGATCCATTACACAGTTCATATCACCACCCAAAATCAGGCGGTGAGAGTTCATGTTAGGTAGAGCAGATATTAACCCGGACACAAAGGCGGGGTCGTCCCAATTAGGAGCATATATGCAAGCAAGTGTAACCTGAGTATCATATAGAGAACCAGATACTATAACATATCTACCCTGTGGGTCTGATATGGACTCGCTTAAAGTAAACTGTATATTTTTGTGTATCAATATTGCTGTCCCTCTGGCTTTTGTGTTAAATTGTGAATGGTAAACTTGTCCCACCCATGGCTTCTTAAGTTTTATATGATCTGTAGAAATCAAATGAGTTTCCTGTAAAAATGCAATTTCAGTTTTTAGTTTTTTAAGGTGAGCAAAATTTTTTGCCCGTTTCACTGGTCCTCTCATGCCCTTCACATTCCAGCTGGTAAAACGAACCATTGAGGCCCCCCCTCTCATATTACTGTTACATATGTCAGCCATAACAATCTAATTTTATACGTGTTCCGGCCCGACAGCCCCACCCGGCAGCGCATGTCCACTTATCCACGGTATACAAACTTGAGAAAAAAAAAAAAAAAAAACAACACAAATCACAAATGTGAAAGGAAAATGCAGCACTGAACCCAACCCTTATTAGAACCCACCCCGACTGAGTCTTCACTTCTCTAGACTAAGCCAACTGCTGTCCCATAAATACCTGATAGGTCCTCCAATAGGCCATACACACAGTCCCAAACTAACTTTAGAAGGTTCCCAATAAACTTAACATGCAGGAGTTACACACTAAAGTATCAGTAATTATAAATAATGGGTAATTAATCTCCACAGGGCACCTATACAATGACCCACGTCACTATAAATGTGAGTTTTTAGGCTAAAGTATACTAATTTAGATTAAATTATGATGGCTAGCAGCAGACATTAGAACTGGAGAACCAACAATTAAACCTTTAACATATAATCTTTAATTTCTGACCATAAGTAGGTGGTAAACAAAGCAACAGAAATAGCAAAAATAGTAATAATATCAATAAAATAAAATAATAGTAATAATAAAGAGTCTATTCGTTTGCATGTAAACATGGCGCAAACATACTCACAAATGTATAGATTTATGTCCTTGTGAGAGAGAAAAAAAACGGTATATCCATTTGAAGTTGAGAGTTGTCCAGTCATTTAAAGCAGAGTGTGCAAATGCAACTCCCAACTCAATAAAAAAAATAAAAAATAAACATTTTTTTTAATTATTATTATTATTACTTTTTTTTTCTTTTTTCTACTATTTAGTAACCTTTTTCCTCATTCTCGGATGATTTTACCCTCTTTTTACGTCCTCTCCATCCATGCTGCATTCTGAGCACCCCCTGCCGTCCCCCAAGTCTGCTTGTCAGAAGTTTGTTTACTTTGCGACACAACTGTCGTAAAAAGCCTGGGCTTCCCCCGGCGTTTCAAACAGATGGGTTTCCCCTTTAAACGTGACTTTAAGACGGGCAGGGAAAAGAAGACGAAACGACACACCTCTCTTGTAGAATGCTCCTTTAACGTCGTTGAACGCCGACCTTTTCTTTGCAAGAGTGACGCTAAGATCTGGATATATTCTGAGAGTGATTCCTTGATACTTTATTTCGTGTTGCCTGGACCATCTTAAAGCGACTTCCTTCTCCCGATATCGATGGAATGCAACGATGAAGGGCCGCGGTGGTCGTCCTGCTGCAGGCTTGGGTCCAGCTGTGCGGTGCGCGCGTTCCAATTCCGGGGGAGAAGGAAATGTGTCGTCTCCCATAACATCCTTTAGCAGCTCGGAGATAAACTTGGTTGGATCCTGGCCGTCTTCACTGCCTTCAGGTATGTTAAGCATGCGTAGGTTTGATCTCCGAGATCCATTTTCCAGGTTTTCCAGGCGTTCGAGTAAGGTTGCGTTTTGGGCTTGTAGAGTTTTAACGACAGCCTCAGTTTCACATAAACGTTTAAAATTGTCGCCTGCCAGGGTTTCAGCTGCCACAAGACGGCCCTGAAAGGAGCCAATCTTGTCACGTAGTCTGTCCATTGATACTTGTAGAGGCCGAATCGATTCTTGAATTAATGCGGCCACATCCTCCTTAAAGTTGTTCCGCTGCTTAGATAGTTCTATAACCAGCTGAGACATGGAAACAGAGTCTCCACAATCACTTTCGCCAGGTGAAACAGTGTCAGAGGAGTCCGTGGCCATTGAGGCTACTTTACTAGCCAGGGCATTCGCACGCCTGGTTGAAGGCTTTTGTTTAGGGTTGTCACTGGCCATCATAACGTCTCAAGTGTACAGAAACTGTGCTTCTGTCAGTCCAGTGCTTGATGGAGGTATGTAACTCCGGTTTTAAAGTAGTTTAAAGAAAGTTAGTCGGGAGCTCCTTCAACCTGCTTCCTCCTTCTACATCACCAAACCGGAAGTCCACTTATAAGACTTTGTATTTGGGGTAGCCACATTTATGCTTTGTTCCAATTCTTTAATGTTTTTTTTTTACTTACATCTGTTTTGACCTGTTTAATAAATGCAACAATAAAAGCAGCATTTTTTTTAAAAGAACAACTCTTCTTTCTGTTATACAAAAAAAAAAATAATAATAATAAAAATAACTGTATGTTGGTGTTATAGTATCGAGAAATCCATCCATCCATCATCTTTTTACCCGCTTCTTCCATTTTTGGGGTCACGGGGGTCGCTGGTGCCCATGTCCAGCAGTCACTGTGTGAGGGGCGGGGGACACCCTAGAAAGGTCTCCAGTCCATCACAGGGACACATAGAGACAAATGAGACAAACAACCATTCACTCTCTCACTCACACATAGGGACTATTCAGAGTTAACTATCAGTCTAACATGCATGTTTTTGGTCTGTGGGAGGAAACTGGAGTACCTGGAGAAAAGCCACGCATCCACGGAGAGAACATGCAAACTCCACCCAGAAAGGCCCCCAGACCGGGATTTGAGCCGGCAACCTTCTCACTGAGAGGCAGCAGCTCTACCAGTTCTGCGACCGTGCTGCCTGTTATAGTACTGAGAAATATTTCCAGAACTGTTTTCTGCATTGACACAAAAAGAACTAATGCAATGATTTTTTGTTCTGAATTGTTCAGATGCAACATACTAAAAGGCTAAACGGTGGGAAATGGCAACCATATTGTCCCAGTTGACTCTCTCTCTTTCTCACTCACTCTCTCTCTCTCTCTCTCTCGCTCTCTCTCTCTCTCTCTCTCTCTCTCGCTCGCTCTCTCTCTCTCTCTCACACACACACACACTATCTTGCTGTGTGTGTGTGTGTGTGTGTGTGTGTGTGTGTGTGCGTGCGTGCGTGCGTGCGTGCGTGCGTGTGTGTGTGTGTAGTGGGGCTCTCATGCATAAATGAGATCATTTTCATAAATTAATATCTTGCCTGCAGAACGAACATCTGTTGGCTTCACACACACACAAACACACACACACAGGTTTGTTTTTCTATCTTTGTGGGGCCATTGCATTGACTTCCATTCATTTTTCATTCATTTCTATAGCCTAACCCTGACCTTTACCCTAAACCTAACCATTACCAATGCATACCTTACCCTAAACTTAACACATCCTCAATTCACACCTTAGTCCTAAACCTAACCCCTAACCCACCAACGGGACTTCTTCTTATGGGGCCCAGGCTTTGGGCCCCATAAGAAGCAGTTGGTCCTCACAATTTGGTATAACTCAGAAAAATGGGCATCACAAAGTAACATAAACAAGGACACACACACACACACAGCGATCCTAATTTTGTCCTTCAGAATGTTGTAATGTTGTCATCTCTTCTGGCAGATTATTGTATGTCATCTCTTTTGGCTTCACTGTCACCAGGAATCCTTAAATTCATCAGGTGCTGGTTTAGCTATGGTGTAACTTTTACCAAGGTCATACTTGGTGAATTGCTGTTTCTAATTATTTTACCACTGTGTGCAAAATGCAACGATAAAAACAAACAAAAAAAACTTTAATACTTAGATATATTCTATTCGGCCACGAAATTAACAAAAAAGAGAATGATCTTTAATCCCTAACACACCACTTTTAAATCTCAAATACACGGGCGTCTCGCCACCGCATTTATACATAAAAAGCAACCCAAATACATAAACTAACGACTCACCGTCGCGTGGTGTACACAGAAGACACAATAAAATCATCCGGCCACGTTAATTTGGCTTGAAACATCGGGGTTGTCTGCGGATTTATCCAAGTACCCAGCACAACCAGCTAGCCACAGAACTAGCCCTCGAGTTCACGACTGACCCGGAAGTTGTCATCAACATGGAATAGTCCATTTTTAGTAGGGGGATAAAGAAATCGACCGTTTTTTTTATTGCGTATTTAATGATCGTTTTCATCGTAACTATAATTATTTTTATGTTAAATGTACATTAACAAGCAGGATCAATGTTAGTGATGTAGGTGACTGCACGGGGCGAGGCGGGGCCGGGGCCACTGCTGAAATGGGACCCCCAGGCATTTACCTACATGGTAGAGCCGAGTCTGTTCTCAGCTCTGCCCCCCTCACCCTCACA
>JBBPBX010001415.1:35360-52664 GCA_038048925.1 Garcialebias charrua
AGCACAAATGTCTGCAACTGGTACACCCTTGAACAGTGACCACGAAGTGGCCAAGCCTCGAGTAGAGTGAGCGTGCACTCCAGAGGGCACCTGTTGACCTTTGCTACTGTACGCCCTTTTTATGGCTTCAGTCACCCAGTGTGAGAGGCGCTGCTTTGAGAGGGCCTTTCCGGTAGCAGGTGCTGCAAAGCACACAAACAGTTGATTTGTTTTTCTCCATTCGGCTGTTCTCTGCATGTAAGTGCTTAAAGCCCTCACAGGGCAAAGAGCCTTCAGCCTTTCCTGTTCCTGAGTGAGGACAGGAGCAGGTGGAAAAGAGGAGAGATCAAAATCCAGACTTCTAGGGTTTAAAGTCAAGACCTTGGGGATATATGCGGGATTAGGCCTCAAGGTGACCTTTGACCCGTCAGGGGCGAATCTGGTACACATTGGATGTACAGACAAGGCATGGAGATCACCCACGCGTTTCGCCGAGCAAAGTGCCAGGAGTAGAGCAGTCTTATAAGATAATAAGTCTATCTTAATCTCGCTCAGTGGCTCGCAAAGGTGGGCGAATGAACGCTAGGGAGCGCTAAATCGCTATTCCGCTTACAGTGGACCTAAACTTTTTGTCAGCGTTTTTGTGAATTGACTAACTTTTATAATTCATAAGCGGATTTCTGCTATTTTTATTTAAAATGCAGTACCGCTAATAACTAATTATCTATCAGTAAAAACCAATAAACTTATTTACAAGCTCATAATGCTGCTTGTTTTACCTTTTTCCCCACCGTAAACAGCAGAGAGGAGGAAGGGTTGGAGGGGGGAGGGAGGGTTGGAGGGGGGAGGGAGCAGAGGGGGGGATCTACCATGTAGGTAAATGCCTGGGGATCCCATCAGCATGAGGCCCCGGCCCCGCCGCGCCCCGGCCAGTCACCTAATTCCTAACATTGATCCTGCTTGTTAATCTACATTTAACATAAAAATAATTATAGTTACGATGAAAACAATCATTAAATAAGCAATTTAAAAAACGGTTGATTTCATTATCCCCCTACTAAAAATGGACTATTCCATCTCGACAGCTTCCGGGTTAGAGGTGAACTCAGAGGCTAATTCCGTGGCTAGCTGTTTGTGCTGGGTACTTGGACAAATCCTTAGAAAACCCAGCTGTTTCAAGCCAAATTAACGCGGCCGGAGGATTCTATTTTGTGTTCTGTGTATACCACGCGACGGTGAGTCGTTATTTTCATGTATTTTTATTACTTTTCATTAAATCTGTTGAGTACCTATAGACGCTAACTGTGTCTGCCGGTTGGTTGTGGGTTACTAATGGAAATCCTTAGAAAACCCAGCTGTTTCAAGCCAAATTAACGTGGCCGAAGGATTTTATTGTGCGTTTTGTGTCGACCATTCGACGGCGAGTCGTTAGTTTTATGTATTTGGGTTACTTTCATCATGTATAAATGCCGTGGCGACACACCCGTGTATTTGAGATTTAAACGTGGTGTTGACCGATGCTGCCTTTTTGGGTGAGCAGGTACTCATCGATCTGTTCACCAAATATAACACACCCATCCCCTCCAGTGCAGCAGTTGAACGCCTGTTCTCGATGGGAAAGGACATTTTGAGGGCCAAGAGAGCCAGCTTGTCTGACACCAATTTTGAAGTGTTGATTTTTATGAGAGGCAACCAGCATCACATGGAGGAGATGAGCACAGAAGAACAGTCAGAGTAGCCTGAAGTTGAGGAAGGGCAGGGAATAAAACTGTTACACTAAGTGACTAAAAACATTTTTTTTTCTATTTCTCATGTTTTATAATCAAAAAAGGCGTTCAATACAAGATCAACTGGACTTTATTTGTTGCAGAAAACGTTTCACCCTTTATCCAAAAGGCTTTTTCAATCCAGAATGGCAGCTGTAAGACTGAGAAGAAGTTTTATACTAATAAAACGCATAAAACTTCAGTCTCACAGCTGCCATTCTGAACGTTTTCTGCAACAAATAAAGTCCAGTTGATCTTGTATTGAACGCCTTTTTTGATTTTATCATGTCCTGGACGACTGAGAATTTTCACCAGCTTATGTTTTATAGGCATTTTGTTGTGTATATACTTTTTATATTTTTATATATTTGTTTAATCACATTGTGTTTATTTACTCATGGCCACCACAATTTTTGAGTAGATGTGTTTTTTCAGTAATACAGTAAAATAGTGTCTGGAAATGTTTTTTTATTTCTTCTTTATTTCTTTCCAAAGAAAATCAAGGTTTTCATGCATGCACATGACATGTGCACAGAAATTAACAAGCACAAATTCACAGCTTTTTCATTTTGTGGCTTAAAAATAAATCATTAAATAATAAACAATAAACTTTATTTGTATAGCACCTTCCTACAATGCCTTGCATTGACCAAGGTGCTTAACAGGACAGAAAATATAAAAACCGGTACAATAAATCGGTGAATGAATGGAAACAAATAAAAATGCTACATACTATACCAAATTTATAAAAGTTACACACTGAAAGCTTTTTTGAACATCATAAATGATTGGAGTCAGAGGCAGAAATTATTTAAAAAATAAAATAAAAATATGTCAGCTTGAGCTTCCTTCCAAACCAATGAGTTCAAAATTAAATAAAAAAATAAGAGGTTGGTTGAATGAATGAAGATAAATTATTTAAAGCTCTTATCTTATGCTGATAAAGACAGACATCTAGTGGTCAAATGGAGCAACACAGTATGTGAAGTTTTGGTTCCTCCTTGCATTGCTTTCGTCATCTGTATACCCATAATGCATTGCAGGGCACTTCAGTTTTCCAGAAAACAGTTAAAAATAAGTTTATCGATGCATTTTTAATGAAAAATCTACAATAAACAAACAAAAAAAGGACAAAGAAGCAGTCGAAAAGCATTCCACACATTAAACAACTTTTAAAATTTTGGACCCTGAGTGAAAGTTGTATTTTAATAGATGACACCCGGAGCGAATCGCTGTTAAAAGGTAGGGTAAGGTGAGGTGTATATTAGTTTATACGCCTGTAGTTGGCAGTGTGGTGCAGATATTGCATAACGCTGCCGGCTACAAATTGTTGAATATAAATAGCGGATTAGATTAGCTTCCCCTAATTTTGATAAGGCCTTTGTGCATTTGAAATTGTGGACCTAAAAAAATTAATAAGCGTTTTAGAAATTGTGGAACTAATTTTTTAATTAGCGGTGCCCACCTTTGGTGGCTCGAATGGGGGATCACAGAGAGCCCCCAAAACCAGACTAATATCTCAACCAGGGGTCAGGACCCTGCTGGGGGGTCTCAATCTTAGCACGCCTTTCATAAATCTTATTATGATTGGATGCGCGCCAGGCGTCCTGTTTCCCCAGCCTTTGTGACAAGCTGAAATTGCTGATAGGAACACCTTAATTGTTGAGAAAGAACAACCTTTTTCCAGTAAGTCCTGAAGAAAAGTAAAGAGCTAAGCCAGGTCACATGAATAAGAAATAATATTTCTTTCTGTGCACCAAGCTTCAAAAATACGCAATTTTTGTGCGTAAAGAACTGTGTTGATACAGCTCGGGCATGTTGAATGGTTTTTACCACATTTTCTGGCAGGCCTGATGCCACCAGTTTGTTCCTTTCTGCCACCAAGCTGAAATTTTTTACAGCTCCCAGCCTAAATGGCGAGACTGCTCCTTCTGGTGACGTAGTGTGTCCCTGAAGAGGAGCAGTTGGTGGAACCAGTTCTCCTCCAAGGGCCCTGGATTCTGTGATCCCCTGAGGGTCAACAATGTTAGGGAGCGGGCCTTTTTGCGGAAGTGCCACCATATTACTCTGATCGAGTGTTCGAGGGCAGAGGCAATCTGTTGTCATTATTAGACAAAAGTGGAACAGAATGTCTGTTTTTCCTCTTTTTGTTTGGAGTCATGTGACTGAGGAGCTGCAAGTTTTGTAAACGAGCAGATCTCCTGACCCCAGTCCGTTTCCTGGATGGGTCTGGTTTACTGGTCTCTAGCCTTAACAGAGCGCTGGAACCAGACAAACTGCCGGGGGTCTGTGTTTCACCCGGTGGGGGGATATTGTTTAAGAGCAGAGCTGAATCAGCACAGTGAGTATGGTCACGTGCTGCAGGATCACTGCTTGAACATTGCGTGTCACCCATCAAAGATAAGGGGACAGCCGTAGCGTGAGAACGTGGAGATGGTTCTTTGTGCTTGGCAGACTTTAAATTGGTTGGTGACAGAGAGCTCAGTTCCCTTCGATCAAAAGGAAGAGGAATCTGATTCAGCCCTCGTTCGTTTACACACACAGCCGTTTGATCACAATCGCCTTTGTAAACATGTGAAGCTTGTGGTTGCCTGTGGGCTTCTGCCGTAGCCCCCCAACCTTTACTGGGAGTCGTTGAATGGGTGTCCAGGAAAGTGGCTCGTCAGATTCTGTCTGGCGCGCCTCCCTGGGGGCGGACATGTCACGTGTTTGCTTGGTTTGTGTATTGTCCGCCCCGTGGTTCACAACGGAGCGGGGGCTGGAGCACGTGACCCCCCCTCACCTGTCTCCGTGAGGGGTGTGGGGCCTGCTTGCAGACGCCTCTGTGCCTGTCCACTACACACGGAACAGAGGCACCTTGCTGGGGCTTATCGATTAGGCTAACACCCCGTGAGCCGTGAGGGAGGGGGGGGAAGTGGCCCCCTCCCTTTATGTCGGCTGGCAGGCCAGAGGGACCCGTTCTGCTGAAGTTATTGTGTTTGTTGTTGTTTTTGTTTTTTGAGAGTCAATAAAACAGAGATGGGCTATTTTTTTAGCTTTATTTGTGCTTAAAGGAGAAATGAAAAGTGTTTTTAAGCTAATAGTAGTCTAATGAAAAGCATAAAATAAGCTTGTTGAGAAATTTTCACAAGTCAAAAATGTCATCCTAACTCAAATTTAGACTTTGCAAAGTGAAAAAATTCTCATCTGGTGTTTTTGACCCCCCTCCTCCTGCCTGCTCTCCGTCCCCTGAATATGACGTAGGCAGTGCAACGAGTCGTCCCTCATACAGTAATATTAGTGTGTGTATCTAGTTGTGGACAAAAAGGTTTCAGTGTGTAGCAATTAGGGATGCAGCAAAAAAAATCTATTTTTTAAAGAATCAAGATTCTTAGTCCTGGCGATTCAGAATCGATTCTAAAAGCCCCAAAATCGATTTTAAAACTTTTTTTAAATTTTATATTGTATTTTTACCGCTCCTGTGCATTCGGCCGCTGTAGAATTTTGGCCGTGTAGGGCCACCGTAGTTAGTTAGCCAGGCAGCTCCCAATGGAGCCTGCTAGCAAGGAGGGAGACAGCATGTTTCAACTTGCTCCTTCATCTTTAAAAATCATTTTAGATCCTACTATGTTCTGGGGAAGACAGAGCTTAACAAGACATTGGTAACTGTTTCAGGACATTTTCAACACCCCCACTTCCACGTTAGCATACGGCGCTAGCATGCTAACGTTAGCATACGGCGCTAGCATGCTAACGTTAGCATGCGGCGGCTAACGCACGGCTATTCGTATTTCCAGGATAGAAATGCCCATTAATGCACTAAATCACCAAACTGTTTTTGACAAACTAAAGTGATATCCTTCAGATTCAAAAAAGTCTTCTGCTTCCATTTTAAATGACAGACAGGAGGACAGTAATGATGGGTTTATAGCTTCAGTGTTATTGTAAGATAGCAAAGGAGGTCTTAATTGTGTCATAAAAGTGCGTCCAGAAAATGACTACAGAAATCACTGCACTTCGGCATGTAGCAGGAAAAATGTAAAAAACTATTTCTTTAAGCTACTGACTTGAAAAAAAGCATACTAAGTATGTTTATGTGTGTTGTTTACTATATGAAATTCTTGTTATATCGATTTTTTCAGATTTGATTACATTTCTCCTTTAAGTGTAATGACATGTTCGATTTTATGTCACTCACAGCAGGAAAAACATGATTTGCGCATGCAACAGAGTTACTAGCTTTTTGTACTATGCAGACTAATAAAGTCTGGACATGAAAGGATCATTCCCCGTACCACGTGGACGGGTGATCGTGTAAAATCAAGACGTGGAGCTGGTTCATCAGGCACGCTTTTGTCTGGTGTCCCGGTTTGCTGAGGAGGCCCTGTGTCTGACCGCCTGGCGAGGGACAAACCTGTTTTTGCTCCAAGCATGTTCGGTTCGAGGTGGGCCCGGCGGTTGATTCTGCCGGTGCTCGTCCTCGTACGCCGGTCGCTTTTGCGGTGGGGCCCGTGTTGCTGAGCGGTGTTGAGGCTGCGCAGGTCTGCCCCCAGCAGACTCCCTGGGAGAGGGCGAAGCTTCTCCTGGGAATGCCCACCCGGAGAGCTTCAGCCTGTTTGCGCCTCTGGTCCAGCTTGGTCTGAATTCGATCCAGAGCTTTCCCAAACAATCCCGCCGGTTCTATCGAGTGGTGGAGAAAAGGCACCTTTTGTCCCTCGGGGAGATCAGTTAAAGTCATCCACAGATGGCGTATCGCGATGACCACTTCGGCCATGCCTCTGCCTTGAGCAACAGCAGCTCTCCTCATCATGCGGAGCACAAAGTCTGTTGCCCTGCGGGCTTCATCTAGCAAGTCAGCGTGGCAGCTTGCTTGTCCGTTGTTACCTGGAGCTGTTGCAGTTTTTCAGCTAGGTAAGCCTGCATCAACGTGGACACGTTCATCGCGCGTGCTGCAAATCCCTGAGCCCTGTAGCATTTTTCGAGGAGAGAAGCTGAAGCTCGACAGGCTTTGCTGGGGAGAGTTGGTTTTGTCCTGGATGACTTGGGAGCCAGGTGAGACGCCAGCGTGTCCTCAATTTGAGGCACGTTAGCTATTCCCACCTCATCCATCCCGTCCACGTCGAGAAACTGCGAGAGTGGTAACAGCATGGGAGCTCGGGGCTGAGTCCAGGTGCGAGTCAGCTCTGTGAGGAAGTCTGGGAACACGGGCATCCTTTGCCTCGTGGCGGCCTGCTGCTTTGAGTAAAAATAGTTTCCTGCCAGCCTCGTGACCTGTTGACGAGGCAGAGGTTCTGGCCATGGGATCTGCAGCGCGTCCGTTGCTCTGTGACACAAGTCGAACAGAGCAGGGATGGAAAAGTCAGTTTCTGAGAGCACAGGTACCGGGGTGCGGGAGAGATCTTCTCCCTGTTCCTCGTATTCGACGTCTGCGTCCTCCGCGGAAAATTCGCCCGAGGCTGAAATCGAGATCTCGTCCTCGTTCATCATGCCTCGAGTGTCGAATTCGACTGTTAAGTCCACCATGGGAGCCAGCACGTCAGGGCTGTCACCCCATTCGACTCGTGTGCTGTCATCCAGAGCCATGTTCTCAAGCTCCGGCGTGGGAGTGAGGGGCTCGGTGGTGTCCGGGTCCGCTGGCGCTGCAGCGGCGCCCATGGCCTTGGCGACAAAGTCCGCCCGGTGCCTCCTCACCGCCTCCAGCATCTGGCTGCAGTGTGGGCAAGAGTCAGGCGCATCCAGCGCCATTTTTGCGTGTAACATCCCCAAGCAGACGGGACAGGCCTCATGGGTGTCCGTCGCTGCGAGGGAGAAACCGCATCCGCTAGGACAGGCGCGCAAGGTTGGGCTCGTCGTCCTGCTGGTTTTCCTTGGAAGTCTTGTCTTTCGCTTTCCTTTCTCCGGAGGCATTTCCGAGATAAGGTGAGCGAGTCCTTCCAGAATCCTTTTTCTTTTATTTTGAGACGTCTCCTCCATCGTGTCGCTTTCGCTGGCTAGCCCGCTGTGAATTAGCAGGGGTAGCGGTGTGACGCAGTTAGCGCCGTCAAGCGAAGCAGTCTGCGGAGAGAGGAGAAGAAAAAACTTTGGGTTAAGATAAAATGTGCCGGACTAGCTTTCGCTAGCCCAGCAGTACGCAGGAATAATTCTCTGTATGCTCTGTGTAGGGAGCAAGCTCACCTCTAGTTGAGCGATGAAGCAACAGAGAAGTCCCGCGAAGAGAGGCAGTTCAGGTTTAAGCGAGGTGAAGGGCAAATAGAGAAAGATGGTTGGGCGTCAGCGGCTTAAATACCCAGAGGGCGGGACCTCTGGTGCAACGCTGACGTCCTTGCCGTAAAGGCGTGAATGTATTCCTTCAGGTAATCGTGCGGGGGCGCAATTCCCATAGCATATGTTGCACAGAGAGACATGACTGAAAGGGAACATAGTCACTTCGGTGTATAAGTCACAGGAATTGCAAATTTATGCAAAAAACTGTGACTTAAATTACAAAAAAATATGGTATCTTATGGAGTTAATTCAATGAAAGATGTCTGCCACAGCCAACCAGTTTTATCCAACACTGAATTGGCGTATTGTTTTTGCACTAAGTGTTTAGCGTATTTCTTAGTTTATATCTTAGATCCTTTGTATGGTTTCTTTTACAAAGTACAATTTATTGCTATTGTTGGATGTAACTTGAACCCTATGCACACAATATTGTTCCCCCTCATGTACCACATGTGATGCGAATGACAATAAAGAACCTTGAACTTGAACTTAAATTGGCCATAATTCAGTCAGTTTTTCAGATATTGAGCTAAAGTTTGGTGTGGTAGTAGTTGAGACACAACACATGCTTATGACGTTGCATGAGGTTGTAAATAACATTATTTTTAAGGTTTGCACAAAACTGCTATAATTCTTCTGTCATTTCTCCACAAGTTGATCATAGTTTTAAACTCTGGCAGCTGATATGCATTACTTCAAGAAATGCTAGGTCTTAAATTTATCACATATTAGCAGAATGTTAGCTATGTCAGATAAATTAAGCTGCTAAAATGCAAGGGATGAATGATTTAATGAAACTATCAACAAAACTGTCCAGCCGATCAAAGGTCCGCAAAGACGGATTGTTGGCAAACACATTATCTTTACATTCCAAGGAATTTAAGCAAAAAATAACCAATGGTAAAAATTCCAGACTCTTAAAAAAAATCAAAAAAAAAAACAAGCAGAGCCCAACCATCTTGAAGATGTGAATCATTAAAGGTGCTGAAAGCTGCCAATAAACCCTAAAAGCTTTTCCAGCGAATCACCTCCTGACCGGAGTGAAAAAGATGCCTCATTAGCGTCGTAAAATCCCTGCACATCGTCAGGTGTGAAATCCTGGCTGCCTGGAGGATTTTAATTGTGTGTGTGTGACCCGGGTCTCACTGGATTGTCAGCTTACAGGAGAGTAAAAAACCCACCGCAGCCTTGGAAGATGAAATGAAAGCAAACTGCTTGAAGTGAATCCAGCAGCTGCTTTTAGGCCAACGAATGCAGATGCAATCTGAGTCGGAGTGAGAGGAACTGTTTGTGGAGAAACAAAACAGTCATAAATTGTCTGTGGAAGCGTTTTGGGCATTAAGTATCGCCTTTCTTTCCACAAATACACTTTTAACCGAGGATTATAGCTAGTGAAAGTGAAAATTTTGGAATATTAAGTGTCACAGCAATGCAGCTACATCAACATTTCTGTCTAAACTTTTTGTCTTTACATTTTAATCACTTCCTGCAGCCGAAGGTGACAGGCGATAAAGTTTTTGTCTCGAACTGTAGGTGTGTGTTCATTTGTCCGTAGCCGTAAAGAATCTTGTGAACTGGTGGACACATTTTAAAAAGTAATCATAAAATGTTTAAACTGACTAAGTCTTGGAGTCAATCCTATTCAAGATGGCCTCTACAGACAATGGACCTTAGGAGACAAAATTATATTTTCCTTTTTTCATTTACCCTTTATTTATCCAGGTAGTCTCATTGAGCCACGAGAACTAATTTTAAAGAGAGACCTTAGGGAGAAGATGGTGGGGGTTGAGGGCCTTGCTCAGGGCCCCAGAGTGGGGCGAATGAGGGTGGAGGCAGGTGTGGGTGTTTCACCTTTTTCCACCTACATTTTTTGATGTTGTCGGTACCGGGTCTTGAACCGGTGATCTGGCCCACCATCTCTAACCAATGCGCCACCACTCCCCAATTATGGCAGTCAATGTACATATATATATAGTTACAATTTGTTGTGGTAGTAGCTGAGATCTATCATCAGCACATAGTTTAAGAACTAACAGATTGTACAAGATCTTAGCTTAACATTTTTAAAATAACTAATTGGAATCAACTCTGTCTGTCTGTTAGCAAAAAATATCATGGACCACCAGACAGATTTGAATAAAACTTTCAGGATATAATATATAATAATTTTTATAATAATTCTTTATTCATTTCATAAACTAAAAACAAATTAATCATATATTTACAACAATTATATTTACAACAATTATATTTACAACAACAACAAAAATAAAATAAAACCAATACAATGAAATGAAAGGTAGCAGAGAGAAGAAAATAATTCTTATAATATCTGCCCCTTTTTTCTCATAAATAAAATTCAATCAATAACATTCTTCATTGGATTTAACTCTATAAATGTTTAACGTTTTGGGTCAACCCAATTCAAGATGGCCACCAAAACCAAGTGAATACACATAGATGGTCTAGTGGCAGGGTTTTTGACTACGGACCCGAAGGTCGCGGGTTCGCGCCCCGGCCACTACCCAGCTTGGGGTGTCTATGAGTGCACACCTATTTCTCCAGCTCCCCGGGCGCTTTCGGGCTGCTCACTGCACCACCTGGTAGGTGGTTGGGTTAAATGCAGAGACGAATTTCGTCTGTGTATGGGAAACATACGCAGATGACAGGAATAGACATTATTATTATTATTATAAATTGCTATATTGTGGTTAGTTTTGTTTGGTGACAGCTGAGGGTCATTCATAAAAGCCACTCTGATTGCCAGCAGATCATGTGAGATATTGTGTGTATAGCATTGTTTCTATAGAAACAATGCTATACACACAATATCTCACATGATGGCATACCAAAATGGCCATAACTCCATCCCTTCTTAGCATAGATGGTTTTAGTTTAAAACCCTAGTTTGAAAAGTGGCAGAGGACATGCATTCCTTCAAGAAGTGAACACTAGATGATGTGTAGTAGCTGGTTGACGAGTGTGAAACATGTTGGTAGTTTTCAGCACCAGCTTTGAAGTGGAGGACTCAGCGTTATATGAAGCATAATATCCCCAGGGTCTCATTTAGTAATTGGGAAAATAAACATTTGCCAAGCCCAATCTTGTGTGAAGAATGTCTGCTCACATATTTCTGTTAAAAGAGTCGCTTCAACGTTATAATTAAAATATATTCTGGGTTTGTTTGTGAGGAGAAGCGATGATTTGATCAATCAGTCGTTCTGACTTCAGGGGAGAGAGCCATGCTGTGATTCTGAATAACTCAAAACACCGTGTACCGAGCTACCGGATGATCAGTGTTTTAAGGAATTCTCACACAGCCTTAGCTGAAATAAAATATTCTGAACAAGGAATTAATAAATATTTTCTATTGAAAACTAAATAAAATTATATCCTAAATGTTGACTTCAAAATGATAGAAATCAAACACTACCGATTAAGCCCGTCGTAATAAACAATAAATCAATTAATCGCATGATAAATAAAAATTATCACCCTCATTTTCATTTATCGGTTTTATCGTTTCTTCTCTTTTTCTCTCTTCCCTAATAGAAGCTAAGCTGAGAAGCTAAGCTACGAGCTAAGCTAACGGGCCGACCTCGGGACATTTTTTCCGTCTTGTTGAAAAATTCACGGTTGAAACCCGTGCCTTCATGTAAAAAGTTGTTTTTCTCTGCAAAAAGAAGCTGAGGACTTGTTTACTGATCTTTTTATTAAAAGCTTTGTGTGAAAAATGCTATGCTAAAGAGCTCAAACTACAACGAGCGTCCGCCATTTTAAGAACCGAAAACATTGAAGGAGAGACGGCTCATTGGGGCCTCCCTCCCATTTTTCTTAGAGACACACTGCTCGCTCCCTTACTATCCATCCTTTGGTTCAAACAGTCTTATACTGCCATCCGGTGGTCACATAAGGTACTACACGCAAAATAAATCAACATTTCTTCTTAAATTTTAAACAATATTATAGTTTATCCCAATAATTTCGGAGACAATTAATTGCTCAGCAAAATTTGTTATTGTGACAGGCCTACTACCAAGTACATTTTAACACCATTCTGGAAATATGATCACCTTATATTTTTAAACATTATAACTATGGATCCAAATGGGGAGTGGAGGCGCAGAGGTTAAGGCGAGCATGTGACAGTAAGGTTGCCGGACCAACAGCATCATAACATGGATGGGAAAGGTGAAGCACTCATGCCTGCCTTCACCTTGCCCCACTCTGGGCCCTTGAGCAAGGCTCTTAACCTCCACCATGTTCCCCTGGGCACCCTAGATGGCAGCTCTCTGCTCCACACAGAGGGCTGTAGCTCGGTGGTCTGTTGTGTCAGAAAGGGCATCCAGTGTAAAAACAATTACCGGTACCAAATCTTCGTGTGTGGCAACCCCTGCAGACGAGAGCAGCCGGAACAAGAAAAATACTGTATCAAAAATAGCTCAAAGCAATAGTTTGTAAAACAATTATTTAACACAAAACCATGTGTTTTCCCCCAACACTAACCACAGTTTTGATGCTTTTTATGTAACTCCCCTAAAATGATGAAAAGTCATCCGAAATCTGAAGAACAGTGTGACATCCAAAGCAGTTTTCTGCGGGAGTCATCAAATTTGGATCGTTAGGGTGAATACCGGGTTCTCTAAATTTCGACTAAGTGGAAGACGTCTGAATCAGCAACATCATTTTTAGTTTCTTAAAAGACCGATGCATGCATGGGTTATAAATTATCTAGAATTTATGACCTGACCAGGGTACTGTTGTAAAACAGATTTAAATCCCAGGAGATTAATTTTCTGATAAACAACGGTCTAAAATGTTTTTAAAAAAAGAATACTACCGGTACATATGACAGTCACGAGTGAATACAGAAATGTAGTACTCAGAAAACTTCAACAAGATCAACTGTCATAGACACCAATACTAACAATACCATTATTTTGTTTATAACTGCTTCAGTTGTTTGTAAAGTAGTTTTTTTGTAGAAGTTTATCTTATTCTATCAGTTTTTTTTTGCAAAACTCCCCAAAAGAAAGATATGTGATTGTTTAAATCTTCCCAAAACTATATAAAAAAACAAGACAATTGTAACGTTTGTCAGAATATCCAGAGATAAGGACTGAAGAGAACAGAATCGACAAGTTTAACAGTGTTTATTTACAAGTGCTCAGTGTCACCAAACGTGTACGGGGAGAGGCTGGAACCCCAAGGAGTACGGAGACGAGTTAATATGATATCTGGAGGAGCGATGATGCTTCTCTTTCTTACAGGAAGGATTGGAGTCAGTTGTGGAGACAGGTGATCCAATGGTTCCAGGACCAGGAAGGAAGACGTCCAGGTAGAGTTCCAGGTTCCAGGTCCAGGAGAGCTTGAGGTTGTACAGAGGAAATCCTAGAAACAGGTGGGCGCAGAGATAATGCTGTAAACACAAGATAAGCAATCATTCATCAGATTGCCTCTCAGCGAGAAGGTTGCCGGTTCAAATCCCGGTCCGGGGCCTTTCTGGGTGGAGTTTGCATGTTCTCCCCGTGCATGCGTGGGTTTCCTCCGGGTACTCCGGTTTCCTCCCACAGACCAAAAAACATGCTTGTTAGGCTGATTGGTGACTCTAAATTGACCCTAGGTGTGAGTGTGAGAGTGGATGGTTGTTTGGTGTGAGTGAGACAGGTCCCTCTTGTAAATGAGTCCCCGTGACTCAACGAGGCTAGCCTGTATAAATAAAGGTTGAATGAATGAATGAATTACAAGTAAAGTCCAGAAACACAACTATTATGCAGGTAATGCTCCAGCGCTGACTGGATGTCCTCTGCAGCCTTTCGTATTCCTCACCGAGGCGATGGGCTACAGGTGTGGCAGACTGGTTCTCTCTTATGGCTGCAGGAAGTTGTCAGAGCAGAACTCCCACAACAATAATATAACTACAGGTAGTCCCCGACTTACGAACGAGTTCCGTTCCTACGCGCCGTATAAACTCAAAAATCGTTGTAAGTCGGAAAATACGTCCTCTAACGGCACCTCATACGTATAGTACTTTATTTTACCAAGCACTTAGCCTATCCTAACACAGTACCCTACATAATTATCAAAACCCACATACATTTAGGAGCCATAATGAAGGAAAAAAAGTGTTAATAACCTACTGGTATGGTGAATTCTTCCTCCGTTTGTTAGCATGTTAGCTCGTTGCACCTCCGAGCTCTGCAGCTTCCTGCTGCTTCACGCGGTCCACAGCATTTACAGCAAGGTCTGTTAGCATGTTAGCTCTTGCTCCTCCGGTCCAGCTCCGCTGTTTCTGCCGACACCATCCACCCATCCATCCTACAGTAAGGTCCGTGTCCATCCTACAGTAAAGTCCGCACCTTTTGTTTACGACGTAAAATTGCCCTCCTAACCTCCTCTGCTCCGGTCTGCCTGTCCAAACAATGAGGTCTCCTGTATTTTCCACTGACTGCGTCAGGCTACTCTCCCCCCTCCCTCCGGTGAACCTCCTGTAAATTGCCACTGTCCTTTGCTGAGTTTCAGTACCATATGTTTTGGTGTAAAGACGCATAAACCGAGTAACTCGAACAATGCTTTTTAACGAGAGGGCGTTCGTAACCGCAAAACGTCGTAAGTCGAGGCTGTCGTAACCCGAGGACAACCTGTATTATTTGTTGTCTTAGCCATAATGTAAACAATTCATATGGTCTTAGCTGAGGTAGACATCTTTGTGTTAGTCCATTAATTGTTTCTGTCATCTTGACTTGTGTTGATTTCAAATGTTAAGGAGTTTTACTAAAGGAATTACTTACTAAAAGTTTAATTAGCAGCCTTACAGCAGATATATTTTGCTAACACTACAGAAAAACAAACACAAAGATCGGAGCAAAGTCATTATTGGCAGGTTGTTTTGGCCGCAGTCAACAACCTTTTTAACAAAGACTACTGATATTGTCCAAACTCAGTAAAATGATTTTTTAAGCTTTTTTTTTAAATTAAATGTAAGCAAAACACACTGTAAACAAAGATGATTTACAGCTTCCCAGTTCTGATTTATTTTTAATAATACAGTACATTCACACTGTGTATGATTTCAGCTATTTTAATTATGATGTGTTAATTTGACATGATGATCATCATGATTGTTAGTCAGATCCGATGGCAGATTGTAGATCAAAGAAAACACGTGCTGTAGATTCTCACAGGAATGAAGTCTCAGAGCTTACCGGTATATCTTTTTTTTTCACTAACTTACTTGGCGTCCATTCAGAAGTCCTCTCCAAGGGGGAAAAAAAAACCAACAAACAAAATGAAATCTTTGTTTTGATGAAGCACACGCTCTTTTAATCTCTCTCCAAAACCCACACTTTAACCGCTCATTGGATCCTTGCTGAACGTTTTCATTTATTACGTCTTCGTGTTTCACAATCTTGCTTTACAAATTGATCCCCTCAAAAATGCACGAGCACGGCCGAGGAGCTCCGCGTCAGTGGAAAATGCATTCCCGATGTTGCATCACGAGCGTGGGCACAGTCATGTCGCTGTGGATTAAAGGAGACGCCACGTTTTATGACCTGCAATACTGTTCCTAATTTGGGGACACTTGATACGGTGCATTTTCTCAGAGGGAGACGAGCACTAAAAAGCCTCAAGCACCATTTCCGTTCAGTCCATTTGCCAGGCTCAAGGTGACTGAGATGCATGGCCCTACAGGGTGCCTGGGATAAGCATCTTGTTCTAACAAGAGGAACAAAAGCACAGTGAGATGGAACAGGCCGACATGGCAAAATAAAGAGGCATGAACTGGCAAGCCCTCTATCTCCACATCTTGAGAAATAATCACTTCCCTCTGGGCGTGTTTGTGAGGGCAAAGGGTCTGCGCTGCGACAATACACCAAGGAGGAGGCACACAATGCAGCCAAGCCTTGGACTATTGGATAAAAGGATGAAATGAAGGATGTGCTTTCAACGGTGAACCAATATTCATCTGATCTGACAACAATATGAATGTGAATTAAAGGTATAATAGAACTGAAAGAACTGTTCCTGGTCCGCACCTGTACTTCAGATTGTTAAAAAATAAAATTCAATCATCGTAACTCACACTTGTGTATGGTTTGCAAACCCTCTATGCAGACGTCAGGTAACATCCAGTGCAGTTAAAAGGTGAGCTGAGTTTGGCTCTTTTGTTGTAAGTTAACTGTCGACGAGATTTAAAGTAGCACTTTGTGAAAAAGTTATGAGCAATCAATATCTTACTTGTTGTAGATCATTGAATGAACTCAGTATGGAGAAATAAATAAATAAATGAATCTTAGTGCACCATGATAGACAACATCCAAGCACCCTGCGGATGTTGGATGTTGTCTATCATGGTGCACTAAGATTCATAACTGGTTGTGATTATCGTACCCACCACTGCACCCTGTATTCACTGGTTAACTGGACATCATTAACCTCACGCAGACTCTTCCACTGGTACATTTTCATCTTTAAATCACTTCTTGGTCTGCTGCCCTCATACATCTCCTCCTACATGTCTTTGCGTGAGTGCAGCTACAGTGTGCGCTCTCAGGACATGATTACCTGCAGTGTTCCGTCAGTGAGGACTGAACTTGGAAAAAGGGCCTTCTCCTACTCCGCTCCTGCTTCATGGAATATCTTACAAAAAGATCTGAAGCTCTCGACCTTGACTTCTCTAAATGGTTTTCAGAATCTGTTGGAATCCTGGCAAAAACCAATGCAGATTTGTTCCTGTCTTTGATTTTATACGTCTACCTTATAATGTTTTGCTAGTTTTTTGATACTTTGTTAAAAAAAAAACTTTCTTTTGTTTTTTTCTCTCTTTTGTTTTCTATTGTTTATTGTTTGTTTGTTTATTGTTTATTGTTTAAGGAAATTCTACCACTGCTGTTCATTGTTCTTTAGTTTTAGCAGGTCGCTTTCGTAAATGAGCCCATGAGGTTCAAAAGATTTACCTGACTAAATAAAGGTTGAATGAATGAAAAATAAATGATGGCCATGCTCAGCCGAGTCGCAGCTTCACAGGCTCCCGGTGAACTTGATTTTTTTTTTTGTTCCTGCTGTTTTTGTTTTAACTTTTTTTTGTCTACAATGTACATCCACAGTACGGGTATGATTGTGACACACTTGGAGTTTTGTGTGTCGCTGCTTTGCCATCGTGGTTCAGTCCTTCCAGCCTCGGGGTCAGGCCTGTCACGGCAGCTATCTCCATGATCCTACATCTGCTCTACGGACCCGTTCGGTGTCACAGGGAAACCTTGGATGTTCTCCGTCTGCTGGACCCAGTTCTGGAAGGCAGTCTGGGAGGGCAGCT